>JAQHUG010000090.1:6339144-6350059 GCA_028555095.1 Dicrostonyx torquatus | reverse complement strand
TCCAACCATTCATTTGTGGGTTCAGGGTATGAAAACTGGGCCTCGTGTATGAGAGGTAAACTTTCTACCAGTGAGTCCCCAGGTTCCCAAAGAGTTTTAAATATCAAGAAGAGGTAAGGCAGAGCTTTAGTGAATGAATGGCAATGATAATACCTAATCTTACCTTTGGGTGTTATTTAAATGTGATGGCAGTTTCCAGCTGCATGGAGCATGAACATGGCATCTGAACACACGTCATGTGTTGTGCCAGCACATCCATGTGGATTACATCATGGGTGCCCTAGACAGAAATGCTCTGGCCTTAGTTTTTCCATCATATCCTGCGGTACATTTTACTGTTTTTATTGAAATATCAATATTGGTTTTACAGTAGTTCAGAACATCAGAGAGTTTCTGGATTGTTTTACAGTTTGAGAGTGACTGAGCCCCCAGTCTGACAGAGTGATAATAAGCACAGCTCATACAGTTTCCTGTCTCTAACTTCCATTTCGGAATTAGGAAGTATTGCATTTGCCATTTGGTGGAGTTTCACACTGAGTTCAGTTTTTTTTTTTAATCATTTGAAAAAAAAATGGTATCTGACGCAGAGAGGAGGAGAGAGACTGGCTCTGATTGCGACATTTAAGAGTGAGAAACTGAAAATGAATGTAAACTCTTGATTCAGGAAGTTCTCATGGATGGCAGGAAAATAAATCATTGTGTATTATAGCAGCTGGGAGGAAGCACTGAAACCGCTGTGTGCTTTGTTTCCAGCGATGGAAACTTTCCAAGTAAAATCCAAAAGTCCCTCCCTTCCCCCACAACACTTTGGTTCCTGCCAGCAGCTCCATTCCATTTTCTTCCCCCAAGGAATACCAGGTATCGCCTCTTGCCAGAGGCTCCCTAGAACAGTTCAGAAGCTTGGTTCTGATGGACATGCCGGGGAAGGCCGTCTGTCCTTCCCTTCTTTGCAGAATGTGTGCTTGGGATATGTTCCCACCATTTTAATGCTGCTTCTCTTTTCTCTGCAGGAACTGCAGTTGGAACATGCAAGACAAGCCTTTGCGCTCAAGGACAAGAGCAAGAGTGGCATGATCTCAGGTCTGGACTTCAGTGATGTCATGGTCACCATCCGGTCCCACATGCTCACTCCTTTCGTGGAGGAGAATTTGGTTTCAGTAAGTAAGATAGGCTTTCACTTCCCATCTCATGGCTTTGAACCTCTGGGTTTCTGGAATACCTTCTTATGTCCACATGGCTCTTAACTAACCAGGCTTCATGGAAGTTTAAAGAGAGAGAGTGTGCGTGCGTGCGTGCACTAAGATGAGTGGTCTTTTCTCAGTTTCTAACTTCATTCAGAGCTACCATCTTGCTCTCATGCATTTCCAAACTGTTGATTTCCATTTACAGTGTCCAGTCCAAGGGACACGAGAGCTTGTAGACAAGAGACCATGACTGCTGTATTTCAGTCCATCCTTGCCTCTCATCTTGGCTTCTGTCTCCCACCCCAAGCTCTGGCAGCCTAGTTGGGACGCTCCTTCCTCTGTGTGCTGGAGGGATGGTCACTGGCTCATGTCAGGAGGCCCGGAGGAAGCATGGGGCCACCAGCCTCTGGAGTTGTTGCTCTCTGCCCTGCACCTGTGCATTCCGCGTGCATGTCCCAGACACAGGTCTTTTGTTCTGTCAAAGTGGGGACCCACAGCCAGTTCATGCCACTCACTCCCTTACGCGGGGTGAAACTCTCCTCACTCACGTGTTTCTTTGTACACACACTGTGTTGTGTGCATGTTTTTGATTACTGCTTGTTTGGGATGGAGGAGAGCCAATGGGTCCTTCTGTTGTTTCAGCTGAAGATCATTATCCCCGACTTAGACTGGGGTAGAAAGATCAACTTCTGGTCTTTCTCCTCAGTGAATTTGAACGTGGAGCCTGTCACTCTCCCCTCCACATGTCACCTCCCTGACAACCCCCCCCTTTTGTACCTTCACCTCATACCCCAACCAAAGATGAAAGGAAGGGCCCAGAAAGAATCGGGGAGGGAAGGAGAGCAGAAAGGAAGAAAATCCAGAAGGAAGGATTCGCTCAGCATCAAAATACAAAATCCATTTTGTATTTTTCAACTTGGTTACGTGGCTGTTGCCTCAGTTTACCAAAATACGGTCACAACCCTCAGAGGAAAATATTAAGGACTCTGAATCCTGCATTTGGTATTCAGATTGACATTAATAAAAATAAAATCTATATGGGGCGGGCAGAGACGTTTGCCCATTGTTGTCTATACGTATAAGGTGGAGGATTTAAATGTCAAAGAGAAACCAGAGCATCACACTGCTTGCGATCAATTTTTCTGACTGGGATTGTGATCTTGATGTTTCTGTCAGTATTTCTGTGAGTTTGAAATACTGACAATTTTCCATCCCCTCCACCTTGTTTCTTTATTTGTTTTGTTTTGTTTTGTTTTCTGAGACAAGGATTTCTCTGTAGCTTCGGAGCCTGTCCTGGAACTAGCTCTTGTAGACCAGGATGGCCTCGAACTCACAGAGATCCTCCTGCCTCTGCCTCCCGAGTGCTGGGATTAAATGCGTGTGCTACCACTGCTCTGCCTTGTAACTTTGAAGTTAGACTGTTAGAAAATGAACAAACAAACCAAGAAGCAAAACAACACAAAATCCTTCTCTTTTGATGGGCAAAGGGTGAAGTTTCTCAGCTTCCAGAGATAATGAAGGCCATTGCCTGCTATGCTGTGTGAGCGGGCTCTATGGCCTGGAAGCACTAAGAATGGAACTTAAGAGTGAACCCTTGCCAGCTCTTCTGTACAATCAGGACTACACCTTTGGGGAGGTGTAGTTTGCATGATGCAGGATCAGAGAAGCACACAAACTAGGTATCTTTTGTTTTGTTTTGTGAGACAGGGTTTCCTTGTGTAACCCTAGCTGTCCTGGAACTCACTCTGTAGACCAGACTTGCCTTGAACCCAGAGATCTAACTGCCTCCGGCTCCGGGTACTGGTATTAAAGGTGTGCAATCACCACCTGATGCAAACTAGGTACCTTAAGAATAAGAGTAGCTTTTTAAAAATTTGAGAAAAGTTGATGTAATGAAATAGTCTCGGGGCTGGAGAGATAGCTGGGCGGTTAGGAGCCTGCTCTTCGAGAACTTGGGTTCAGTTCTTCGCAACCACATGGCGGCTTACAACCATCTGCAACTCCAGTTCCAGGAACCTGGACACCCTCCTTTGGTTTTCTGTGGCGCAAGGCACATGTGTGGTGTATCACACACATGTAGTCAAAATGCCGGTATACGTAGAATAAAATAATAAATTTTAAATGGTCTTAAAATTTAAGGCTACTAAGTCTGGAGGGGTGGCTTAGTGGTAGTGTCCATAGTAAGTTCAGAGGAGGCCTTGGCTTCAATCTGCAACATGAAAAAAAAATAAGTTGTGTTTTTGTGTATGTACACGGGAAAAATAAATATTTTAGGAAATATTCCTTATATTAACCATTGATATCTTTCCATGCCAAGCAGGCATTGCATAGTTGAGGGTCTAAAAGAATCCTGTTTAAATAGCCGGGTTTTGATCTGCAGTAATCGTATTTGTTGTTTCTGACCTTAGCGCTGGACGAACCATGAACTCCAAGTTCCAGATGTTGCTTTCTTCTTTAAAATCTAAATTGCATAGGCTTTCCCTGAGGGTGCAAAGTGCACCATGTCTTAGTCAGGTATTTATAGGCTGGTAGTTAATTGTTTTAATGACGGAGACTCCTTCGGGTCCACGTTGAGAGAAAGAATAAATGCAGAGGCCAAAGCACATTTCTTACTTTTGAGTTTTCAATGGTTCGTGTTGCCCTTCCCTAGGCTGCTGGAGGAGGCACTTCACACCAAGTCAGCTTCTCCTATTTCAACGCCTTTAACTCCTTACTCAACAACATGGAGCTTGTCCGTAAGATCTATAGCACTTTAGCAGGCACGAGGAAAGATATCGAAGTCACAAAGGGTAAGATTTAAAAATTGACGGCAATCTTTGAATCTGTGCTTTTCATCAGGTAGACGTGGGGTCGGTCTAAGTCTGTTGCCACACACACGTGTGTGTGTGTTTCATGCATAGTCATGCTTCACGCGGGCCTCGAACCCCAGGCGCCTTTACTGAGACGCTGAGGCCGGAATGCTAAAGTGCCTTTGACAGTTTTGAAAAGAGCCTTGGCCCGATCTGTCAAACAGGTCAGTGGCGGTGTGGCAGCGGCTTGTTTGTACTGGGAGCTAGTTGCCACCGAGAGGAGCAAGCCCACTCTCTTTGGGTGAGTGACGACAGGATGTTTTGGAAGACCTGAGAACAGCCACCTCTATCCTGTGACTCTGGAGACCAGAGTGAATAAGCAAGAGAAGTGAGAACTAGAACGTCACGGTGTCATCATCGAAGCAGGTTTATCTGTTCTGCAGTGTCTGCAGTTTTCAGGAATGCAGTTATAAGCAGAACTTGCATTTAAATTTAGTTTTAGATGTTTAGAAAAGTGCTAAAATTCTTTTGCTTCCTGGTTATATTAGGCTCTTGAGATACTAACCTTTATTTCTTTCTCTTCCAGAGGAATTTGCCCAGAGCGCCATACGCTATGGACAAGTTACCCCACTAGAAATCGATATCCTGTACCAGCTTGCAGACCTATATAACGCTTCCGGGTAAGTCGTGTGTTGCATCGTGTTCAGGAAGGGGGACTTTTTAGATTTGACATATACCTTTCCTTTTACCAGCGGTCCTTTCAGCATATAGATTCTTAGCAAGAGAAATAGAAGGAGAGAGAAGACAGAGGGTTCGGAAGGGAGAGGGATACGGGGGGGGGGAGCAAGGGGGCAGAAGCAGAGAGAGAATGGGTTGAAGCAAAGAGCCAAGCTGAATGGAGAAGCAAAAGAAGAGGTTAGGGGTGAGGGGAAGAGGAAGAAGGAAGAAAAATGAGTAGGGTAGGGAGTTAGAGAGAGGGTTTAATGTATCCTTTCTCAAAGTGTTCTGAATTTACAGAGGTTTGCAGGAATTTGCTTAAGTCTGTAAATTCATGGAAATCGGCTGAGTGCATGGAAGAATGTTGTATTGAGGAATGGTGTTTCCTTTTTGATTGCCACAAACACTCATTTTCTGAAGAGTGTCTACCCAGTTTGTGTTGGAGAGGATTATTTTCTTAAGATGTGCCTCAGATGTTTGTGCTTTGGGTTTTTTTTTTATAAGTTAAAACCAAAAACACGTTTAACATGCAAAGACACGCAAATCCACGAAAAGCCCTCACCTACAAGGACCCAATCAATGACAGGGTTAAAGCGGTGTATGGTCTGTTAACAACCTGGGTTATTGTTTCTCTCAGGCACCTGTGGTAGCTCATTAAATAATAATGTCAGAAATACTAGGCCTGAGGAGATGGCTCTGCAGTTAAGGACACTTGCTCTTTGTGCAGGAGACTCAGATTTGATCCCAGTATCCCGTGGGTGGTACATCCCCACCTGTAACTCCAGCTCCAGGGGATCCGAAACTCTCTGGCTCCAAAGGGCACTTGCGCTCACACGCATATACCCTCATATATGCAGACACATGCAAATATACATAGTTAGAAATAATTTTGAACTATTGGAGACTGCGGAAGTTGGCTATGCGCATGTGATTATCTTGCCTTCTAGTCGTATGATGCTTTGCCGGACGGGATATGATGCATAGTCGTTCAGCTGCCTTGTGCGTGAGCAGTGTTTGGTGATTGACATAAACTACCAGGCCATGTCTCAACCTTCTAAAATTCACACTTTTAGACACATGTTTTGAGCCTCTTTCTTGTAAATAAATGGTTTTTTTTAAAGTCCTTAAAACTACATCTAGATCTGAAGTGACTATTTTTTTTTTTTAGCTGGTTTGCAGAATGTGCTTATTTTTAGGTCAGTTTTGGCACCCACAGTGCTGCACTCATATGATTCAAAACTCAAGGGCTCTGAAGAAAAACAGTGTAAAAGAAGGCTCCTTCCACCCTGTGCCTTCTCTTGAAGTCCGCCACGTATTTACCCTTCTTGCTTCTAACCTTCCTTCTGGGACAATGGGGTCTTCTGCATTCTGGAGAGGGTTTGTGGACCCTGGCTTCAGTGTGAATTCTTTGTTCACTGTCGGTGTTCATCTCTGGAGTTTATTAGATCCGTTCCCTCCTCAGTAACCTCCAGAGGCTTTTAATTTTGTTGTAAATAAAACAAATTTACAACAAGACTTATTGTTTTTTTTTTCTTCACTAAAATGGTCATAGAAGGTGAATAAGGAAATGGCCCCTTTAAATGCTAGCTCTTCAGGGATTGGAGGAGAAAGGTGTGTTCTATGGGAGGGGTCTTTCAGTATTTAATGATTCTCTTTGCCACTCTTCTCCCTTAAGGCGCTTGACTATGGCAGACATCGAGAGAATAGCCCCACTGGCTGAGGGGGCCTTGCCTTACAACCTGGCGGAACTTCAGAGACAGGTATGAGTAGCCTGTACTATGCCAACCATCAACAGCGCTGATGTGGGTGAGGGTCACCAGCCTAATGATGTCGATCGGTGTGAATATTAACGACTCTAGAACTCCTAGCTCAGAGGTTCTATTGGCTGAATTATTAAAGTGGCTTACAGGCTGTGGCCCAGCTAGTCCAACAATGGCTGTCTGTCAATGGAAAGTCCGAGAATCCAGTAGTTGTTCAATTAACGAGGCTGGATATCTGAGCTGATCCTCAGTAGATGCTGGAATCCTGAAGAAGCAGGTTCTAATGCCCGTGAAAAGAATGGACTCGCCAGCAGGGGCGAGGGCCAGCAGAAGAGCTTTAGTCCTCTGTGCCCTTTCTATAAGCTGCCACCAGAAGGTGTGGCCCAGATTAAAGGTGGGTCTTCCCACTGCAGATGAGTTAATTGAGAAAAAACCCTCACGGGTGTGCCCAGCATCTTGGGTTTTAGTTAATTCTACATGTGGTCAAGTTGGCAACTGGGAATAGCCATCCCAGGGGCTTGCTGCTGAGCTTGATTCCCTGAGTTTGATTCCTGCCTCCACTCTTTAGCCAGTCTAGCCCAGTCTGCAAGCTCTAGGTGTAGGAAAGCCCGTCTTCGAATGATGGGCTGGAGAACAATAGAGGAGGACTCCTGATGTCAACCTCTGGCCTCCACGAGACCTCACGCAATGGGAACAACTTGGGTAAGGGTCTTAGTTTGGCCCACTGTTGAAGAGACACAGGTCCCTTTATAGTCCTCCTGAGGATAGTCTTTTTGTTTGTTTGGTTTTTGTTTTTTTTTTTTTGTTTTTTCAAGACAGGGTTTCTCTGTAGCTTTTGGAGCCTGTCCTGGAACTAGCTCTTGTAGACCAGGCTGGCCTCGAACTCACAGAGATCCACCTGCCTCTGCCTCCCGGAGTGCTAGGATTAAAGGCGTGCGCCACCACCACCCGGCTCTGAGTATAGACTTTACTGACAGTGCATACAGGGTGGGAGATGGCTCAGCAGCTACAAAGCCCTCACTGCGGAAGCCTGGCCACCTGAGTTTGGTCCCCAGAAACCACTTAAAGGTAAAAAGACAGACTGATTTGACAGAGTTGTCCTCTGACTTCCCCCCTACACATCTCGCCCACGGCCAGCAACAGTAAATAAAATTTAAAAGCAGATGTCTAAGACTACTTGCAGCAGCATTAACTGCTGGAAACACACCAGATACTTGCCGAGGGGAGAAAGGAATACATACATACAGTGCGTAGTGAGAAAAAAATTATTATTTTTTCTGCTTGTGGCGGGCTTGTGATGTTGTTCAGGCTAGCCCTTGACTCACGGTCCTCCTGCCTGGAGAGGGGACAAGAGGATCATCAGGGGTTCAAGGCCAGCCTTGGCTACGTAGCAGATTTGAGGTTGGCTTGGGCTACACGCAAAAGTATGTTAGAACAGAATGGGAATGAGGGAGAGAGAGAGAGAGACTGGAAATTTCTTTTGTGTTCTGGGGGTTGAACCTACTTACCAGTCAAGTACTTACTCCAAGCTATATTTGAAGCTAAACAATGATCCCCAATCCTATCATCATTGGCCTTGAACTCTCTTTGTAGTGGAGGTTGGTCTTGAACTTAGATCCTCCTTGCCTCCACCTCCTGAGTGCTGGGGTTACAGCTTGTAACAGCATACCTGTTCTATGAGTGCTGTGAACTGAATTCAGGGTTCTGTTGTGTGATGTTTTACTATTTTCTCTTTTGGCTTTTTGAGGGGCCCACCACCCAGCTCCCAAATAAATCACACACAGACACTTATTCTTACTTTGAATGCCAAGTCTTAGCTTGCTTGTTTCTGGCCAGCTTTTCTTAATTTATATTAAGCCATCTGGGATTTTATCTTTATTTCTGTATACCTTTCTTTACTGCTTTCTCCGTGGCTTGCTGTGTAGCTGGGTGGCTGGCCCCTGATGTCCTCTGCTCTTGGTTCTCCCTCCTCCCGGATTTCTCTTTCTATTTATCCTCTCTCCCCACCAGCCCAGCCTATCCTTGCTCCTGCCTTGCTATTGGCCATTCATCTCTTTATTAGGGCCTTCGGGTGTTTTAGACGGGCACAGTAGCAGCACAGCTTCACAGAACAGATGCAGTATAAACAAAAGTCACCCACCTGAAACTAATAGTCCCAACCCTGTTCATGGTAGACAGGCATTGTGCTGACTCAGCTGTGTCCCCACCTCCCCAAATGGAAGTTGCAGTTTGAAGAAACTGAGTTAAATAAAAGTTAATAGAAGGTTGCAGACTAAAAGATGTGCACGATTTTAAGACTTGTAATAGTTTGGAAGTTAAAACCAGGTTGTTCCTATGTGAGAATGGGGAAAGGAACCTCCTCTTTTTCTCTCATGGTGTCCCCACATTTACTTTTCAACTGTATGGGATAAATGATCTACAGGAACCTTCTTGAGCATATAGCTCCTTGTGTGTGTGTGTGTGTGTGTGTGTGTGTGTGTGTGTGTGCGCACGCGCGTGTGCATGTTGCATCTATGTGAAGTTATAATAAAGCCCTAGGCCATTTGCTCAAAATGAACTGAGCTGTGCTCTGCTCTCAGTGGTTCTCAGCCTTCCTAATGCTGTGACTTTTGAATACAGTTCCTCATGATGTGGTGACCCCCATCATAAAATTATTTTTATTGCTGCTTTATAATTGTCATTTTGCTACGGTTATGAATTGTGATGTAAATATTTGATATGCAACGCCCCAAGGGGTCAAGACCCATAGGTTGAGAGCCACTGACTTAGACGTTACTGGGTTGATTTCATTTTTATTTCATGAGTGCTGTTCCTCAGTGTTAGGGTTTTGTCTCTTTGTGTAGTTTGTAGTCTCATGAACTGTCTTTGATCTTGGATTTGTGAATCCACAGAGAAAAACATTACAGTTTACTGATGAGTTCTACAAAAGTGAAACCCGTTCTTAGAAAGCAGGAAATCGGGTTTATATGCAAGCTATTATTGACTTATTAACCATTTACCTCATTAAAAATTTTAGATTAGAAGGTACCACAGTCTCAAATGCATCCGAGCTCCCCCATGCTGGGAGGAAAATATACATATATTGTTTTATAGACAGAAACAAGAAAGTAATTAAAGTATATATATTTTACCTCTACCTGCTTGGTTCTCTGTACTGTCATGGTTTTGGGTTTCAGTCTTACTTTGTAAGGCTAAAAATATTTGAATTGCATTGAAGGGTTGGGAACGCCATAGGTGTGGCTTGGAGCGTCTGTTTTGTGTTCCCTAGCTGTACCTTGCTCCTCTGACCACACATTCAGCTCACATAGAACCCAGCCCTGTTGTTCCCAGATACTTGCTGTGAAATTGACATCAGCTATTTTTGTTCTCCCACACTGGTGGGTGTTATTGGAGAGGTCTTCTCTCCACTGGGCTGGCAACCTACATAAAGCAGCCTGGTGTAGGACTGATTCATCAGCTGACACCATCCCATCCTACATTTAACAAAAACAAAAACAAAAAACCCAAAACAAATTTTAAGAAAAGGGTAGGGGATAAAAAGAAAAAAAAATGGACCTCTCTTCAAATGAAGTCCCAAATTCCTGAGGGAGCCAGTTAAAATCATTTAAGAATCTCAACTGTGTTTTGCTTTGAAAAACACTTAATTAGGCTTGTTAAATATCAGCCTCACAGTCTTGATCATAGCCTTAAGGGGGACAGCGCCCTTCCCTTGGGCCCGTTTGCTCACGGGAGGTGATCATTTTAGTGCTGAATACTTTCTTTCTGTCTAAATGCTAAAAACTCAGTACGTAGTCATTAGCAGGGAAGACAGCTATAGGGACATCCTTTTATGAATATTTATGATGTGAAACCTATAGCATTAATTACATTAATTTGCACAGATGACTACAAGGGAACCATAAGTTGTAGTGATAACTAAGCCTTAAGAAGAAAACAACAACGCAATAACCCTACTCTCATGTGTTTTCTTACAAATGCTATTTAATGGGAATGAAGGTGACATTTCTGTCAAAAGGCATTTGGGCGTTTATAGCTTGAGATGTTTTAGCTAAGAGTTAAAGCACAGAATAATCCTTCAGCTTTCATAGGATTTTGCAGGCTTATAAACACTCTTTGAAGAAAGGGAGTTGAAAGAAAAATCTATATTGTTAAACGCAGGAGAAAACTCCCTTGTGAATAAGGGAATTAGTGGTTGCTTGATGCTTCTTTGGGATCATAGACCCTATTATTTTATGAGAAGAATTCCCCACCCCCCTTTAAGATAGGGCCTCACTCTGAACCCCAAATTTGCCTTAAATTTATTTTTAAAATTTTTATTTTTTATTTTATGTTTATGGGTATATATGTATGTACATATGCATGCATGCATACATGCATGTATGTATGTACATGTAGTGGAGGCCAGAAAAGGGCATCTTTTAGGTGGACTTTTAGGTGGTTGTGAGCCTCTGTGTGGGTACTGGGA
>JAQHUG010000090.1:6309744-6330650 GCA_028555095.1 Dicrostonyx torquatus | reverse complement strand
GGTGAGCCACCACGTGGGTGCGAGAAACTGAACAAGTGCTCTTAACAGCTAAAGCAGCTCTTTAGCCCCCTTCTGACTTCTTACATTCTTAAGTTTTTTTTTTTTAAGTATCAAAGGAAATGCAAGAGCAGGTCGAGTTATTGTCTATTTCTCTGGAACTTTGAGTGCGAGGGGGCTGGTTAATTGGGCCCTTCAGTTTTATGTGTAGGAACGAGTCTGCCATTGTAGTTTAATTAAGCCTCCTGACGCTGCAATGGGGCAGAAAGAGCCTGTAACTATGTTGTAGTCATTGGCAAAGATTCCGAAACCAGAGACTGAGCGTGTAATTCCTGTAGAGCTCAGATAGTCTGTGTTTAAGGTGTGAGCACGGCATTGGATTTAGACCGACTGACGCATCTAAGTTTGTATCCCGGCAACTGTTGTGTGTGGTGTGCCCCTCACAGTTGCTGATGTGATCTGCCCAAGACTTTCATTGTTTGTTCCTGAACATGTTAATAACTTCTGGTTGAACTGCCTGGAGGTCTTAGTGAAAAGCTTCTCACTTGCTCACGAAGTCTGAGATGATGAGGTCAGTGACCTTTGAAGTTTTAATTCAGAGATGTCCCTGCAGTCAGGGGGAGCAGTTGTTCTTGGCTTCTCCATGATGAGACTTGTCCGCGGGACCCTTGCCTCGCCTGGGGAATGCGACCAGGCCTGCGTGTTTGGTTATATGCCATGGCTGTGTGTGTTTCCTTAGCAAAGAGATGTACTTGGCTCAATTTATCTTTTTTTTTTTCAATTTATCTTTTAAGAAAGGTAAATGTTAGATGAGAATAAGCCCCCGCCTACACGTGCCCACTAAAGTATCTCCCCCTTATATTGTTATTAGATGCTCTAATTGTTTCACTTCTTTGCAAATCATAAATACATTTTATAGGTGTTTTTAGCTTTCATTTCGTTAGGACGCTTCCTAACTCATATTGACCACAGCACACACAGACAGACCTATCTAATTCCTTAAAAGCTAGGCTTATTTTGTGGTGGAAGGGTAGTGCGTGCCTGTAATTCCCGAAGTAGGGAGGCTAATTCAGGAGAATCAGAATTTCAGGGTTATCTTTGGCTACGTATGGGTTCAAGGCTAGCCTAGGCTAAATGGGGCCCTGTATGGGAAAGAGAAAGAAGCAAGTACATTTTTATTTTTCCACACAGAAGCCTCTGTGTGTAACTTTGTTATTCTTGGTGTGGACTCTTGTTTACAGGTGCAGTCTAAGATGCCCTGAGGGTTTGGCTGACACTGAGTTTCTCTCTTAGTCATGATTTCTTTCTGGATCTTAATCCTAACTAATGCTTGATAGCAGGAGAAATAGTGATGTTGAACTCCGGGCAAAGATGAAAGAAAATATGCATTATTAACTGGTGATGTATTTTTTTTATTTCTATTTTGGTTTTGAGATAGAGTCTCACTATGTAGCCCAGGCTGGCCGTAAACTCATGATGCTTCTTCAGCCTCCTCGGTGCTGAGGTTACAGGAACACGCCACTTACAAAGCCTGATTTTTCTGCTGATGAACCGTCAGGGTAGAAGGTTGTCAGAGCACAGCCCACCACTTCTCTCCAAAGTGAGCAAACTACCCCAGAGAATAAAGTCTGAGAGGAATGGACAAGCCTCTGTTTGCAGACCAGCATGCACTTCGGGGTAGAGGATGACCCTGAATGAGATCAATCAACCACGTGAGAAGCAGAGAAACAGGAACCGGATCCAGAGTCCACGCCTTCAGTGGTAGTGATCAGATAAATGTGTGGTATCCCTGAGGTGAGCTAAGTGCTGCCACCACCACCACCGAGGGATACCCAGTTGCTCTCCCCTCAGCTACCCAGTTTTAAAACTAAAGATCTGGCTAAGCTGGAAGCTCTTCCCAGCAAAGGGACCAGCAAAGGCCTAGGCCTAGTTTCTTGTAGATGGGAGGGAACACTGTTGCCATGAGAATAGGGTGAGAATTTCAGATCTGCAGGTATATGTCCTGCTGTTAAGCTTTTCTTTGTTTTTGTTTTGAGATAGGGTCTCACCATAGAGCCCTGGCTGATCTGGAACTCTTTACAGAGACCAGGCTGGCCTCCAATTCCTAGAAATCCACCTGCCTCTCCCTCCTGAGTGCTGGGAGTAAAGAAGTGATTGACCAAGCCAGACTTGCCTATCTGTGTTTTTAATCAGGGTGTGTGTGTTGGATTCCTACCCAAGACCCAACACACGGAAGTTTGA
Organism: Dicrostonyx torquatus; assembly: GCA_028555095.1. Taxonomy (NCBI): domain Eukaryota; kingdom Metazoa; phylum Chordata; class Mammalia; order Rodentia; family Cricetidae; genus Dicrostonyx; species Dicrostonyx torquatus. The sequence goes on along the minus strand of JAQHUG010000090.1, from coordinate 6,328,412 downwards.
CTCTACCATAGTCCTCCTGGCACTGTGATCAGTTTAATTTTTTTTGTTACGTTTAGTGTATGTATGCTTATGTGTGTGAGTGTGTACATATATGGGTGTGTGTGTGTGCATGCATGCACACATGTTTGAGTATGCATGTGTATGTGTGTGTGAGCATGAATGTGTGTGAGTACATGCATGGGTGTGCATGCATATGACATGCATGCGAGTGTGAGTGTGTATGTGTGTGTGTGTGCGCGCGCGCACACTCATCTGCGTGTGTGCTGGTGGAGAACAGAGGACACCTTGCTGGAGTCAGTTCTCTCCTTCCACCCTGTAAGTATCCGGGATGGCAGTCAGGCTGACAGGCTCCGGGATGGCAGTCAGGATGACAGGCTGGCTTGCCAGCCCCTTTACCCACCGAACCATCTCCCTGGCCCACTACAGTCAGTTCTTGCACATGTGGGGTAAGGCTAGGTATGGTGACTCACACCAATCCCAACTCTCAGGAGGTAGAGGCAGGAGGATGACTTCTAGTTCAAGGCCAGCTAGAGTTACAGTGTGAGACTCTGTCTCACAAAACAAAACAAAAAAAGATATACGGTATTTGCAAACAAAACAAGATAACAATGACAAAAAATACTAAAAAAAAAAAAACCCAACCAACCAAAACAAAAACAAGCCCCCATATTCCATAGCTATATAGAGTAACAGTGAGCATCCTACACCTGACACCCAACCTAATGGAAATACTGCTTCAAGCAGGAGCGACTTTTTGTCCCTAGGTGTACATTTTGTAGGAATTATCTCATTATTATCCTTAAATAGGGTCAACTGAAATCCCACTGTGACCCCAGGTGCAGTAACTGGCCACGATGGAATTCAGACCATGTTGATCTGTGAGTCTGCACACTCTCTGCTGTATCTTCCAGGCAAATGTCATGGTTGATACTGGGGGGTCAACTCAGGGTCTTGTGTATGCGGAGCATATGCTCTGCCCCAGCGCTGAGAAGATAGCTTTGCTGATACCAAAGTCACTCTCTAATGCCCCATTCAGTGTGCCCAGTCCAGTAGCTTTTAGTGTATCCCAGGGTATATGCAGCCAGCATCACACTCAACACTAGGGCATTTCAACACTGTACTCATCAAACCTGCACACACAGACACACACAGAGACAGACAGACAGACACATACATGTTAGCTATCACTTGTCTGTCTTCCCTCCTCACCCCCACATCCTAGGCAGCCATTAATAAACTCTTCCATAGACACCACTTCTGAACATTTCCTGTAAATGTAACCACATGGCATATAGCCTTTGGAGTCTGGCTTCTTTCCCATGGCATGTTTTCAAGGTTCGCTGATACTATAGTATGCTCCCATGGGATTTAGATGTCTTTGACCCTGCATCCCTTCCAGCATTCTCTCTTATGTATTTAGTAGCAATTCTGAATGGGGTGAGACATCCAGGTCATGTGCCATTTATTGGTTGGATCGCTTGTATTTGTTACATATTTTTTAGATTTTTGTTTTTGTTTGGTTGTTTATTTGTTTGAGACAGGGTTTGGAACTCACTATGTAGACCAGGCTGGTCTCAAACTCACAGAGATCCACCAGCCTCTGCTTCCAGAATGCTGAGATTAAAGGTGTGCACCACCACCACCCAGCACCATTTTTTTTTAGTTATTTTAAAAGTTTATCATTAAATTTATTTATTATGTACACACTTGGAAGTCAAGAGGACAACTTCCAGGAGTCACTTCTCTCCTTGCACAATGTGGGTCCCAGCGACTGAACTCAGATCATCAGGCTTGGTGGCAAACGCCTTCACCCACGGAGCTGTCACAACATCCCTTGGTTTGTTGTTTTGTTTCGAAGGCCCAGATCTGTAGCTAGCTGAAGTGTAGATGAATTTTCTTCCTCTGCAAGTTCACCTTGTACATCTCTAAAGAGCAGTGGAAACAGCCCCTTTCTTCCATTTCCAGGAATCAGTATGATCCCAAATTCATGCCGCCAACTACATGATCACATATATACCTGCACACAAGTCAGACATCATTGTACATTTACGTCACGTGTGAAGTATGATGAGTACACGGGGTTTTTACTGAGTTCATTCTGGCTACTATAACAACATGCCTTTAGACTGGGTAACAACAATCACCAAGGATTTATTGCTCATAATTTTGGGCTATCCAAGATCAAGGCACTCTTAGCTTTATTGTGGTATGGTTGTCTGGGTCTCAGTGGGGTCCTGCTGCTGCACCTCATGTGGCAGAAGGGGCAAAGCAGCTGTCTTCACCTGCTGCAGCAAACCAGTCTCACCCGCCCCACCCCCTGGTAGATGTAGTCACTTCCCAATGTCCCACTTGTAATGCCAACATGTTGGGCAATTGATTCCAACCTGTGAATCTTCAGGGATGGGGGACACATTCAGACTGTTGTACTCCCCTTATTTATTCCAAGTTTTGTGTTCTTGACACTTTGGCAAATTTATCACCCATCAGTAAATATATTGCATTTTATTCTTTTCAAACTGTCACTCCTGGGGATGGAGAAATGGCTCAGTAGCTAAGACCAGTTACTACTCTTTCAGAATTTGGTTCCCAGCATGCATATTGGGCATCTTATTACCCAATATGGAACTCCAGCTGCAGAGCCTCCAGCACCCTCTTTTGCCTCCTTGAACACCTGCATACACGTGGCATACACACACATACATAAAAATACTTTTACTTTCTATGTATGTATGTATGTACTATGTACGTATGTACGTGTAGGTATGTATGTGTGGGTATGTATGTATGTATGTATGTATGTATGTATGTATGTATGTATGCACTGTGTGCATGAAGTACCCACAACAGCCAGATGAGTGCCTCAGGTAGGTCCTGGGGAACTGAACCTAGATCCTGTATAAGAGCAGAAAGTCCTCTTAGCCACTGAACTATCTCTCCAGCCCCTAAAAATAAATCTTTAAAAAAAATGGGGTGGGGTGGGGTGCACTGGCTGCTCTTTTGAAGGACCAGGGTTCAATTCCCAGCACCCACATGGCAGCTCACAACTGTCTGTTTCTGCAGTTCCAGGGAATCTGGCACCATCACACAGACATCAATGCAGGCAAAACACCAATGTACATAAAATAAAAATAAATAAATCTTTAAAAACAAAACAAAATCCAGCACTCGGGAGACAGAGGCAGACAGATCTCTGTGAGTTTGAGGCCAGCCTGGTCTACAAATCGAGTTCCAGGACAGTCAGAGCTATACAGAGAAACTTGAAAGACAAAAAGATAAAAACAAGCAACAACAACAGAACAACAATAACAAAGCCCCCACAACTGTTATCATCTTAAACTAATTATGGAAGAACTAGTGTCTCCTCTGTTTTACCAGCATACCAAGGACGCCTGTTTGCTGGTCTGTAGGGCACAGTCTTTGTTCCTCTTCTCTGTCCTTGAGACGATGAATTCTGTGGCTTTTATTGTTTTGTTTTTGCTGTGGTGGTGGTAGCTATTTTAAATGCATTCATGTACATCTACTCAAGTTCCCGGCATGGCCTTACAGACATCCGCGTTGGGTTTTCTCAGACTGAGGGAACTGTCAGGTGACTCCCAGGGATTCACCAGTGTAGCTGGAGGGAAATGGTTCCAAACAGCTGGAGAGTTCAAAGAAAGAAACAACAGGGGTTTGGCACACACAGGGCCACTGCCCAGCCTTCCTGCAGACCTGGCCCTTGGGGTGGGATCCTGAGGACGGAAGGTGGAACAGGACTAACCCTGCAGCAGTCCCGTGGGAGGCCCAGCGACAGTTTTGTATTGCAGTAACTTCTGCTGTCAGCTATCGTTGGTTTATTTTCTCCTTGGAGAGACAGAGAGGCTGAGAGCGCTCGGACTTTTATATTCTGTTCCTGTTGTGTGTGGTTAACTCTTATTCCAGATGGGATTTGTTCTTGTTTATATATTTTCAGTGTGGTTCTAGAACAACCAAAGGACAGATTAAGATAGAAAATAAAACCCGTAAGCTTGGCCTACTGTAAGTGTATCTCTTTAAGAAAAACAAGCGTAAATCTGATGGGGAATTTAGCAATTAGAGGACTAGAAGTTAATTTTGGTGAGTAAAATAACTCACCAAAGATATGATATAGCGAACGGAAATTGCCTCACTGTGAGACCTGCGGCATGTCAAACTGGGCAATATCAGTTCAAATCTACATAGTTGTATATATTTTTATTTATTTTATTTATTTACTTATTTATTTTTGGTTTTAGAGACAAGGTTTCTCTGTGTAGCCCTGGCTATCCTGGAACTCACTCTGTAGATCAGGCTAGCCTCAAACTCACAGAGACCATCTGTCTGTCTCTGCTTCCCTAGTGCTGGGATTAAAGGCATGTGACACCACCGCCTGGCTTTTTTTTTTTAAAAAAAAATATATATATTTTTGGTTATAAGCCTAGCCATTAACGGCTGAGCCATCTCTCCAGCCCCCCCTTTTAAAACTTGATTTACTTAGTGTGTATTGGTGTTTTGTCTGCATATGTCTGTGTATCATATGCATAAGTTCCAGTTATGAGCTGCCATGTGGGTGCTGGGAATTGAACCTGGGTCCTCTGGAACAATAGTTAATGCTCTTAACCATTGAACTATCTTTTCAGCCTCTCTTTTATTTTATTTTATCTTATTTTATGCGTATGGGTGTTTTGCCTGCCTGTATATGTATGCACTGTGTGAGTACCTAGTGTCCTCAGAAATACAAGAATGGCATAAGAGCCCCTGGAACAAGAGTTAAAAATGATTGTGAGCCACCATGTGGTTGCTGGGAACCACACCAGGTCCTCTGCCAGAGTAGTCAATGCTCTTAACTACCGAGTCATCTCTCCAGTTCCCCACCCATTGTTGTGTATTATTATGACTTAATTAAAATTTTATTAGTTGATATCTATCATTTCAGATTACTGGCTCTATTTGTTTAGCTTTATTGCAAATATATATATATATATATATATATATAAGCTTTTAACGTTTTGAGTCCACAGTTCCTAACACTGGAAGTGTTAAAATGGTCAGGCTTGGGCAGGGGCTCTGGAAAGGGGCCACTGTGTCAGCTCGGCTGATTGAGCTCCAGCATATGGTTGGTGCATTACTGTGGCTGAGACTTCCAGTGGGGTGTGTGACAACCTTCATCCAGTGTGTCATGACATCCCTCCCAGTGTGTGACGACCTTCCTCCCAGTGTGTGACGACCTTCCTTCCAGCTACTCCCTTTCTCCTTACAGGATGAGGCTAATCATGTTTTAACTGTAAGCCACTTCGATTTAGAAAAATCTTAGGTAAACTTTGACATAATTATAATCAAATAATGTATAGCAAATACTTTATGTTCATAAGTAATTTAAGCCAAATGCAAATATTTTATGTTCACAAGTGATTTGGCATTTCTTTTAAAGAGTCAAATCATAGTGCTTTGTGATATAATTAACAATTTTCTTATTGACATTGCTTTCTTTCTGTGTATTTTCATTGCTATTAAAGACTACAACCTGCATGTTGTTAGAAATGCAGGCGTGTTTTCTTCACTGAGAGGTTACTATTCTTATGGAAATGTCTGTATTAAATAATTGTATTTGCTGAAGGAGTATTTGGAAGCTTCTTTGCTGTCCAGTAAAAATTAGTCTTAGTACAGGAGAAACACCTAGTTAAAGGACGTGGTGGTGGCACAGGCCTTATTCTACCCACTGGTCTTCTTGTCAGCCATAAAGTTTAAAAAAGGACAATGCAAATTCAAAGTATATGTTTCTTTTTAAGTATTATAAACACCCAAAGTTTCATTCTTGTTATGTATATTATTTATTTATGGAGACAAGGTTTCTCTGTGTGGCCTTGACTGACCTAGAACTCACTCTGTAGTCCAGGCTGGCCTTCAACTCAGAGATCCGTCCGCCTCTGTTTCCCGAGTGCTGGGATTAAAGGCGAGCACCACCACTCCCTGACTGTTTGTTTTGAGACAGGGTCTCACTATGTAAGCCCTGGTACTCACTCTATAGATGAGGCTGGCCTCGAACTTACAGAGATCCTCCTGCCTTTGCCTCCCATGAGCTGAGATTAAAGTGCTACCACATCCAGCCTGTGTTATAATTTTGTGTGTGTATATATGTTTGTGTACACATGTTTGTGTGTGGTGTTATGTATGTGCATGTGAGTGTGTGTCTCTGTCATGTATACGTGTGTGTGTGTGTGTGTGTGTGTGTGTGTGTGTGTGTGTGTGTGTACAGAGGCCAGATAAGAACAGGTCTCTCACTGAACCCGGAGTTAGGCTGGTGACCAGCAAGCTCCTGTCTCTGCCTGCTACAATGTTGGGGTTCCAGCTATACCTAGCAAAGCCTGGCTTTTTATATGGGTCCTTTTTATATTGAACCCGTGGTTTCCTGTTTGCAGAGCGAGCATTCTTACCCACTGAGCCTTTCTAACTCCATCCAGAGTTTTAGATGAATTAAATAGCAACCTTACAATTTCTAAAATGTTTCAGTGCTGCTAGATATAATTTGACAATATGATCCTAGTCCTAGTGTTTAGAGTTTAAAAATGTTAAGTAATTTATAAAAACACGAACAAGCATTATTGAACCGATAGAGAAGTTCTACTCCTTAAAATTCCATACTACACAGGGCTGATCCGATGGATGTGTGCCCTGCTCCGTTATCAGTGTTCATGGTCACCATGCTCCCTTGCTGGGAGATGCATATCGGCAGTTTGCTTCTGTGTTCCAGGGTGTCCTGTGGGTGTCAGGATGCTCACCTTCCACGCAGACGACAATCAATGTGACTGAATGTGTAACGTGCGCTGTTGCCTCCTTTCCTCGGCTGTGTTAGAGAAAGCTTATTACTTGTCCACTGCGAGATTTGAAGGCGTGCACTGCTTAGTCAGCTGCAGTCATTTCTAAGAGCATCAGATGAGAGAAGAGAATCTCAAGAGAAGAATCTGGGGGCAGGCAGGTGGGATGTGATAACTCAACAGCGGGTAAAATATGAAGAGACTGGCTGCATATGGAGGTGCATACCTTTTCGTGAGGTAGGAGGCAGAGGTATGTAGATCCCTGAGTTCAAGGCCAGCCTGGTCTACTTAGAGAGGTCTAGCAGAGCCAGGGCTCAAAAAACCAACCAGCCAAACACGCAAGCCAAAAACCATGAAAGGACTTTGTGTTTATTTAAACATAATATCCATATTTAACACTTAGCACCTAAAGGCTGGTTGGTAGTATACTGGTAGTGGTAAATCTGGGGGATTATGATAAAAATGTATAATTCTTTTTATCTTAATCTGCCTTAATTTAGAATATAAAGAATGTTTCCCCAAATACAGTCTTTACAACCATTATTTTAAAAAGCGATTTTAGGGGAATAGTAAACTTTTCAATTGGCTTGGTCTTTAATTCTAGCGACAGGAGTAATTACTTGGCTTATCATTTTAACATAATTTCTCCCCCAGCAATCCTTTTGAAAGTATTGTTTGCTTAGATTGAAACATTGAAATGCTCCCTTCTGCCTGCGGTGCGGCAGATTATAAAAGAAAGAAATCCAGGCAAATCAGCATGTAAAATGGGGCAGTGCATCCTTGTTGGGGGGGCCTGTGTGCCTGCTGGTGGTCTGTGCTGTGTCGGGACAAAAGGGGATTAGTTCCTTGGGGGATTCAGGACAGTCAGCTGCCCAGAGGAGGAGAGGAATCTAGGGCCAGTGTGAGTGTTGAAGGGTCAGGATTTAACCAGAGGCATTGAAGTGTGACCCCAGCGTGGTCAGGAGCCACCTTGCTGTCCTTTGGAAGGGGGTCAGAGAGGGCGATCAGCAGATGTGGAGGAGGAAGGGTGGAAGTCTGAGATGACATCTGGACACCTGTAGAACTGCCCCTCAAGGAGCACACTTCTTATTTTACAGGGACATGCGCTGCAGCTGAGTTACGACTATGTGATGATTATGATTATGTGAATACCATTACAATTATGAATATTGTATGAATATAGTTTTGATTATATAATGTAAACAGCCGTAGTTTAAGACAAAATGGTACAAATGAGATTTCTTCACTACATAAAGGGAGATGATATATATTTTGTGTGTGTGTGTATGTCCGTGATCATGCACGCATGCTCATCTCTGTATTACAGAAACCCAAAAAGGAGTTGTAGCAGTTATTTTAAACATTCTTCCCCCCCCCACTACTTGGCAGATTTCAGGTGCAAACACACTCCGATTATCTGAAAATCAAGTCTGATGCTCACCCCACAGTGTGGACCGTGCTTTTGCTCTGGGGTGTCACACTCTGGGTGACTCAGAGTTCCGTTTTCCAGTTCTGTCTTGGATTTTTTTTTTCCTTGTTTTGTCTTGGAATGATACTAAAGTCTGCCTTCCCAGGTTCCTTCCTTTTGTGTGGGTGTCACTGGTCCAGCCCAGAGCTTTGCGCATGCTCACATAGAGTGTAGAATTTGACTCAGAGGAGAAAAAGTAAAGGCTTTACTGGCTGTAAAGGCACCTCCGTGGGGCTAACATTGTGTTCATTTTCCCGCAAGTTGGCAGCCCAAAGACAGCGCTCTGCGGAGCTCTCTGTTCACCCAGAGCCTGCCGCCTACATCTTCATCTGCTTCTGTTTTCCAAATTGGGTTTATTGATTTTGTTGTCTTGACTATGCTTGAGGTGATCCCTGAAGGTCCGTTTTGAGAATGGTCTTGACATTTCAAATTGAAATAAACCTACGTCCAGTCATGGTGGCTCACATCTGTAATCCCAGCACCCTGCAGGCTGAGGCAGAAGGATTGCTGAGAATTCTAGCTTAGACTCGGCAACCTAGTGAGTTACTTCCAGGCCAGTTTGGGCTACAGGCCGAGTGAGACCTTGCCTCAGCTGGACCCAAGCCTAAAGAGAGATTGACGTGAGGTGCATCTCCATGAGATCTCTCACACCGAGCACAATATGAGCCTCTCCTTCCCCAGTGAGGTGAAGAAATCTTCTGTGGCTTTTCCTTCTTGGACGCCCCCCGTCCAGCTCCGATGTGGCACGAGCTTGTCTGTCTCCCTTGCTTGCAGGCTGGAGGCTCGCAGGTCATCTTTACCAACCCACTGGAGATAGTGAAGATCCGCCTGCAGGTGGCGGGAGAAATCACCACGGGGCCCAGAGTCAGCGCTCTGAACGTGCTTCAGGACCTAGGGCTCTTTGGGCTGTACAAGGTAGGCTGATTTCTTTGGCTAGCTGAGTGGAGAAGTCGTGACACACAGTATAAACATGAAGGAACGCAGAAGCCAGATGATATCCCCACCCCCAACTTGAGAAGCAGTCTTATCCGGCAGTGTGACCTATGACCCGAATGAAGCCAGTGAGTGCCCCCGGTAAAGGTAGCGGGATATACACAAGCAAGCTCCTGTTGTCAGAGTTAGCTTTTATGGAACTGCAGGCAGGGCATCTCTTCCATGGAACGGCTGCCTTCAGGCTCACAACCTCCATCCCATGGGGCCTTGAGAAGTTTCTGTGGTACTCAGGATGGGCTGGGGCTGGAGAGAAATCCTGGGCCTATTCTGAGTCTTAATACATTCTCTTGTTGTACCAGGAGGGGCTTCTGTTGTCTTAGTCATCTGACCGTGGTTAAAAAAAAAAGATAGTAGAATTCGACAGGATTCGAGTCTTTAAGAAGTTAAGTGGGGGGATTTGTCAATAACGAATTCCAAACCACAGCAGCCACTGTACCTGCACAGGACGCCAGCGGATGGCTTCCTCCCGGCGGGTACCCTCACTGCCATCACAGCTGATCAGGTGAAATGGAGCAGAAGCCGGTGGTTTTCTTTAACGAGGAGAGTTTTTCTTTCTGTTCCCTTCCCTGGTAGAAAGGGAAATGTGGAAATTTCACCCCTATAGGGGACTGTGTTTCCACAGCACTGAATTTATTTGTGGATCCATAACCGCTGAAATGTGTAAATTTACCTCTGTAACTGCAAATTAGAAATTAGGACCGTCTAGATTAAAGCTGCGCAGCCACAGGGTGCCCAGGAGCCTGCTCCTTCCGCCCACCCTCTGCGCCATCCATGGAGATTCCCTTGGAGGGCAGAATGGGTAAACATTTGGTTCTGTCTGGATTACCCTGTAAGAGTCCTTGGGTGTTTTCGTTTTTATAAAAACAGAGCCATCGGGGAACCCAGTGCTTAGGTTTAGATAGCATTTGTCTGTGAGGTAAAACTTCAGGCCTGGGCTGGCACGGGTCGCTGGCAGCACTGAGGAAGGTGCTCGCTGCCCTCTCTGTTCATGGCCGGGACAGGATAACTTGAGTGGAACGAAGACTTCAGGGATTTTCCTCTCCCTTCCTTAGGACAGATGCCCTTCTCCATTGCCTCTGGCATTCAGCCTGGCACTCCCAAGGCTTGGAACTGAGACTGATAGTTTTTTTAGGGTTTTTTTTTTTTTTGGCTGGGAGGGGGGCGCTTGGGAATCATGCCATTCATTCTGGAATCTTATCCTAACACTTCACCTCGTTCCCCTTCTACCCCATCCCCGCTCAAGCTCCCTTCCCCCACCTGCAGCAGAGCTGAGCAGGTCTAGCAGCCTGGGAAGTCTGAGACTCCGTAGGAATCCTAAGATGTGGCCTTGCTTAATGCACAGAAAGTTCCAGTTGCACACTGCCAAGTTGCAGAGACCTGCAGCAGAGAGACCTGCGGCAGAGAGACCTGCAGCAGAGTGCCCTGCGGCAGAGAGACCTGCGGCAGAGAGACCTGCAGCAGAGTGCCCTGCAGCAGAGAGACCTGCAGCAGAGAGGCCTGCAGCAGAGAGACCTGCAGCAGAGTGCCCTGCAGCAGAGAGACCTGCAGCAGAGTGCCCTGCAGCAGAGAGACCTGCAGCAGAGTGCCCTTGGAGTTAACTGTACTGCACTTTAGTGTGATCGCCACAACAGAAAACAAATGAAAATTCCAAACCCTAAGTCTTGCACTTCTAGAAATGCTAAAAGCTCTCTTGCCAGAGTGCTGCAGTCGCCAGGGTTAGCCTGGAAACCCGTTTTCCTTTGGAAAGCGTTCCGCCCCGCATCCTTGCTCTGTACCGCTATCCCCTGCCTGACTCCCCTCACATCACTCCTAATGCTGTTTGAAGGACATCTCAGCTTGCTTGTCAACGGTGCCTGCCGGCTTCCCACTCGGGCATTCAAACCCTGTTTACACACTGTTTCTCACTGTTTCCTCGCCGTGTGACAGGGTGCCAAAGCGTGTTTCCTCCGAGACATTCCCTTCTCCGCCATCTATTTTCCTGTGTACGCTCACTGCAAACTCCTTCTGGCTGATGAGAGTGGACGCGTGGGAGGCATCAATCTCCTAGCGGCTGGAGCCATAGCAGGTAACCACACACTGTTCTCTTAAGAAGTACAGAGTCTCTGGCTTCGTTCGCCCTTTCTTTCTGGAAGTTATTGTTGGGATCTGACTTGGCTGGATAGAGCCGCCTTTGCTCCTTTGTGGGATATGCTAGGATTCTGATGAGACTTAATTACATTTGCATAATGTGGATAAACAACTTAATGCAGCTTAGCAACTTGGAGCCAAATTAGATCTGCCCATCTAAATTGGGCTTTCATCATTAGCACGGTTCTTAGCCTCCCGGGCTCCTGAAACCTTGGGTGCAGCCAACTAAGGTGGTTGAAGGTCTTTGGCAGGTCAGTTTCTCTACTGATCCAGTGCTGATGTTCAGGCCCTGCCTGCCCCTGTGCTTGTCCTGTGGAGAGGAGCGTTCTCGTTTTGGCTCAGAAGCTGAGCTTCATGAAGCTCTCTCTCTTGCTCCCACAGTTCTTCTCAGACCAAAGCAGCACCTTGCCACACCTGCCCTCAGCCCTCAACTCTGTTTTCATCTTTTTTCTGACCTCAGCGTTCGGTTTGGTTAGTGGTTGCTTGAATTGGTTTCCTTCGCTAGAGGGTAGGGCTTTCAGCGCATTCGTCGGGCCTTCATTGTGTGGCCAGCATTATAGTAGAGGCTCAGATGATGGATTACATGAAGATCTTTCTCAGGTCTAAGCACCAGATGAGAGTCCATCAGGCAGAGGAGCATGGCAGTCAGGAAGGGCTCAATGTGCTCCTTCTGATTCACAGTGTGTGTGGGGGGTGTTTGAACGTGTCTGTGCGTGTGTCTGCACACACGTGCATCTCCTTACTCTTAAGTTACCAGGGAACTAACTTGGAATAGAAGGGACTAACCAGGCATCCTTAGATGCAGCAACGCACTGAAATGACATGGGAAGGAAGAGGCCCATCTGCCTTCTGCACAGCCAGTAAGGAGCCCACACAGAATCTAGCATGACCAAGACTAGGCTCCTGGTCCCTGCTTGAATCTTTTTTTTTTTTTTTGATTTGTTTATGTGGGAGGCAGAGATAGGCTCTATGAGTTTAGTTCCAGGACAGCCAGAGCTACATAGTGAGAACCTGTCTCAAAAAAAAAAAAAATAAAAACAAGAATAAAAAAGGATTAATTTATTTTTATGTGTGTGTTTGCCTGCATGTATGTATATACACCACATGCATGCCTGTTGCTGGAAGAGGCCAGAGGAGGGCATCAGATTCCCTAGGACTGGAGCTACAGACAGTTGTGAGTTGTGTGGGTGCTGGGACTTGAACCCAGGTCCTCTAGAAGAGCAGCCAGTGCTCTCAACCACTGAGCTACCTCTCCAGCCCCACTGCTTGGCTCTTAATTGCTAGATTCTCTTCTTCCGCTTGCCCTGAGTATGGTGGGTTTTTTTGTTTTTATTTATTTATTTTTATTGTTAAAAGCAAAATTTACATTTACTCCCCTTGTTCCCGGCCCTCCCACTCCCCCACTACCCCACCGCCCTCCCCCTTCTTCCTTAAGATGGTGCAGGATACCCTGTCCTATGGGAAGCCCTAGGCTCTCCCCCCTCCATCTCAGTCTAAGAAGATGTGCATTCATATAGAATAGGTTCCCAAATAGTCAATACATGCAGAAGAGATAGGTCCCAGTGCCATTATCGTTGGCTGAGTATGGTGTTTTATCTTAGGCGCCCTGGGTTCTGAGAGTGTTGAGATGGATACATTGTTCTGTGGTGATGACAAGGGACAGCTTGTTTTAATAAACAAAAACCAAGAAGCCAGGGCTTTGAGCCCTCGCCTGGGGTCCAGCACATGCTTTGCCCCCGACATGTGTGATCTTGGTTAGTCGAATGAGAACTCCAGGTCACCTGTTTAACCCAGCACGAGGGCCCCAGCTGCTTCCCTGTACTCACCAGACTGTTATGAAGGGGGCAGAATCTTCCCTTCAAGCTTTTCCTTGTGTTTTCTAAATCATCAGCAAAACCAGCCAGGGAAGTCTGTCTGGTCACTCACGGCCAGGCATCTGCCAGCGGCCACAGAACCATGCAAGCAGTTCCCAGTCTCACCAGCTTCTTGCCTGTAGATGTCTTCTGGGTTTTCAAAGAGGAGCGTTTTTCTAATTATTACCGGTCAAGCTTCAATAGCAGGTATTGGGTGCGCCTGGAGAGCTGCTTCAGAAGGCAATTTACCTGCTTTCCTCTGAAAAGGGTGCTGGGTTGATCCTAGGGGAGCCTTGGCTTCATTCTCTAACCAAGCCCCCTCAGGGCCACCAGCTCCATTTGCCTAGCGAAGAGACAGTGATATTTAGGCTAAATTGAATTCCTTTCCCCTGGGCAGGCCATGTTGCTCCTTCAAGGTCTGTTCTGTTTTATGAACAAAAGCTACACTTTAGAAACCCGTCTTCTGAATCCTACTGCTGCTGCATCTCAGGTGACCGCAGGGAGCTGCAGCACAGGGGAGGAAGAGTGGCCTTTGGGTGCTTGGCTCGTCGGCTACTCTTTAACCGGAAGCCTGGCCTGCTTCCACTCGGGTTGTAATGACTTCTGTGACGTGAGCAGGTCCCAAGGGAGGGCCAGTCACCTCTCTCTTAGCACCTCACACTGGCAAGTGTTTAGATGCTTTTCACACTCACCCTACAGTGTGTGGTTGGCAAGAATCAGCCAAGACCACTACAGTTTGGTGCCACATGCATTCTGTGGGTGATTAAATTGGTGTCATCTCATATATTATACATGAAAATACTTGTGTCATACTTAAAGACAAAAAATGTAAAAGTAGCTGAGGCCAGAAAGGGAGCATGGGAACTGTCCTGTCGCTGTTATTACATTTATTACATTTTTCTCTCTCATAGTTCTTTGGTATGGTGCTTGAATCAAGAGAGATTTCTTTAATTCAGATAGAAAAACAAAACATTTTCTCCCTGATTCTGCTGAAGCAACTAGCAGGCTTGGGCACATTGCCTCTTCCCCTTGGTGTAGGCACCTATTTAAGGAACTTTGAATTTCCCTGTGGTCACAGTTGTGGATTGTCCTGTTGGATGTATGGCGTCCTGAGGATGAATTAAATGTGGCTTTCTCCTCCAAGGTATGCCTGCAGCATCTCTAGTGACCCCTGCTGATGTTATCAAGACAAGATTACAAGTGGCTGCCCGGGCTGGCCAGACAACCTACAGCGGGGTCATCGACTGTTTCCGGAAGATTCTCCGGGAAGAAGGGCCATCGGCATTCTGGAAAGGGACTGCAGGTAGCTGCTGGGGGGTCCTCTGGAGTGGCTGTCTTGCTTTCACGTCCTTGCCCCGTCACTCAGCCTCGGCACGGCCATCCTGGTGTTAAGTCTGCCCTACCCTGTTGGTCTTTTCCAGCTCGAGTGTTCCGGTCCTCCCCTCAGTTTGGTGTCACTCTGGTCACCTATGAGCTTCTGCAGCGGTGGTTCTACATCGATTTCGGGGGCCTGTAAGTGCATCTACTTCCCCGTGCAGAGACGCCCACCCAACCCAGACCAGTGCTTGCTCCGTTCACAGAGCCTCTTGGGGAATGCTGAGAAAATGGGTGCGACCGAGTCCTTTAAAACCAGTGCATGGGAAGCAGCGGGCTTTAAAGGTTTCCCTGTTAGAGTCAGACCTTATCAGAGTGACTCGGCAGATAGTATTCCACAGCTATTTTAGGGAGGTGTTGGATGGAAATGCTAGGTGTACAGTTATCTTTTTCTTCTAGTGAGATTGTGTCGTTATTAGTTGGATTGTTTAATACGGCCCAGAAACAACCCAGCATGATGCCGAGGTGACAGTTCCTCATTTCCCGTCGTTTAGTCCGTAGATGTTCATACTGCTGGTTCACGCACATGGTTTCAAAGAGAGGTGACGCCAATGGGTCAGTCATGGTAGGGGGTGGGCCCCAAATCAAGCTGCTCCAAGCTCAGCACTCAAAGTTTACCCCAGGGAGAAGAGCAATTGCTTGTTGAGTCTGCAGGGAAGTTGTATCCAAAGCAAGAGGCAGTTACTAGCTGTCGGGGCAGAGGTGCGAGTACTGTTGGGAGACGCCATCTCTTGGGCCCGGGAGCGCCGCCCTTGCTGAAAGCCTTGGTAGGGAAAGAGCTGTTGAACCAAGTAGTGGAGGGACCCATGCCTAGAAAAGATGCCGGAGCAGCAATTTCATCATCCCACTGCACAAATACCCATATTTGGCTTTTTTGTACCTTTAGAGACTACGGAAGCAAAAACTAAATGTTTCTGCTTTTAAATCATATCAACTTACATGCTTTCATGATAGATTTAATGCATGCCTCCTGCATCAAATTAGAAAACAGAAGAGTCTACACATAGCCAGCTTCCTAAAGACTATTATTAACTGAGCGATCTTCTCCTGGTCGTGGTACGAGAGTCAGCTCATGCGTGCATATGAGCCCTGAAGGTGGGGCCATTTGTTTTCCCTACGAGATCTGTGAAGGCAACATTGTGGTGAGGCTGGAAACCACAGCTTATGCAGAAGAGGTGACATGGAGCGAGCTGAGACAGGCTTCTTCATAGTGTGTGGGTGCCCCCGACCATCCGTGCTCAGTGTCAGCCCTGAGCTCTCTCTGCTTTTTTCCCTGTCCGCAGCAAACCTTCGGGCTCAGATCCGACACCAAAGTCACGCATCGCAGACCTCCCTCCTGCCAACCCCGATCACATTGGTGGCTACAGACTTGCCACAGCCACTTTTGCTGGCATCGAAAACAAGTTCGGCCTTTACCTCCCCAAGTTTAAGTCTCCTAGCGTAGCCGTGGCTCAGCCGAAGGCAGCGGCAGCAACTCAATGACGTGGCAACTGCAGACCGAGGCCCAGGAGAACGGCCGGTACCGTGTCCAGTCAGCTGCATCGTTCTGTCTGCGCTGGGGTCAACCACTTTCTATGCGATCTATACGTGTATTGTTTATAAAGTGATCATATGCCCAGGGAGAACCGCAGTGCAGTTTCAAGCTTTAGTCTTATCTGTTGAAATGTTTCCTGAGCCTTGGCATGAATTCCGTGTTCTAGACTCTGCTTCGCACAGCTTGTCCCTACAGTGACTGTACATATTGTACATCTTTGTACAGAGACACCTTGGCACCTCATCCCAACGAATCACATTTATAGAGATGTTAACGCAGTTCTCAGTGGCTTGAACTGTACAGAATGTTTTGAAAGTGTTTTATTAAGACTCATGTAAGAATAAATGTACTAAAGTTAAATCCATTCTCCTCTTGGTGACTTGCGGAAGTCAGCTTCAGCGCTGAATGTATCCGACTCCAGTTTGCTTTCCATCCTGGAACAGGAAGGGGTTTGCTGATCACAGGCAGAACAAGATGATGCTTGCGGCATCGAGCAAGAGATGGTTTGAAGCGGTGCATGCCCGTGGATGCCGGAGGACGAGCCGATGACTTGTGTGCGCCGTGTGTTTCCAGTCGTTTGTTGAGGAGTGCAAGCTTCCCATCAACTGGAAGAAGAGGCTGCTCCTGTCCTCACACACGGCAGCAGGGTGGGCTCCAGCTCAGCTCCCTTAGGTTTGCTTTCCTCCTGTGCAGCAAGGTAAAAGCCAAGATGTTGAAAGAGCAAAGTTTGGAAGTTTCCCTCCGTATGGTGTGATACGAGTCAAAAATAAACGCACAGTAAAATCTCTGCGTGGAGTCAGTTTCCTTCATCGGTGCCCTCACGGTGCTTTCTGTCTGATTTGCTGACTCTAAGTGACACGTGGCCCAGCCTGTGCCCCCCCCCCTTAGTGAATGTAGACTTTGCTTTGGAGTGAGGGACATGAAGGAGACCTCCTGTGTGGTGGTCTCGTGGGTCTAGATCCTCACAGGGAGTTCCCATGGAGACAGCTTACTCAGAAGGTCTCTCGCCCGGGGTCCACTTACTCACTAACGGTTACTCCCAAGCTCCAGCCACACCTTGCCACGGCTGTTCCTTGACAGGTAGTGACATCAGGACCTGTTTACTTTGGCAGAGTGCCCTAGGAAAACACGGCTGCGCTAGTGACCAGGATGTGAGGATATATCTAGATGGATGTGGGATTAAGGAAAAACCTGAAGATGGCTCAAGTCACCCAGTGCCCTACTTAGTGCCCATCAACTGGGGGCTGGCAGCCTTATATCTACAACTCTGAGCTCTAGTCCTAGGAACTGAGTCCGAGGAACAAAAGGTATTTAAAAGCAGGCTCTTTTTCTTTCTTTTCTTCCTTCCTTCCTTCCTTTCTTTTTCTTTTTTTCCCCCTCTTTTTGAGATAGTGTTTCTCTGTGTAGCCTTGGCTATCCTGGAACTAGTTTTGTAGACCACGTTGACCTGGAACTCACAGAGATCCACCTGCCTCTGCCTCCCGAATGCTGGGATTAAAGGCGTGCGCCACCATGCTGACTAAAAGCAGGCTATTTCTAATGTTAGATTCATCTCTTTAGACCTGAACACTCGGCAATCACTCTTGCTATGCTTCTTACAACTATACAAGAAGTCCATGAATATGAAATTACATATATGAGTAATTACATAGATGGAGGAAATGACAAAGTCCCCCACTCCCTTCTCTTCAACCACCGCTCCCTGTCACTCCTTGCTGACAGGTTGAAGCATAAAGTTGTGATCTGTTTTCCATACATCTCCATCTGTACATATTTATATATTTAAAACTAGACTTAGGCAGTGTATGTGTGGTCCCGTGATTTTTCTTCGTATGACTCTGAGGTTTTCTGCATTGGTTTACAAAAATGCATTCTGTTTCTAGCAGCTGCACAGTATTTCACTGTATGGATTATGAAGCCTTTAAAAACACTCACAGCATTGTTACAAACAGCGCTGTGGATCGAGGAGGACGCCTTTGTGTGCGTGTTGTGAGTAGCTATGCTGGTATTCATCAGGGGCTCTCATTCATGAAGTAG
Source organism: Dicrostonyx torquatus (assembly GCA_028555095.1). Classification (NCBI taxonomy): domain Eukaryota; kingdom Metazoa; phylum Chordata; class Mammalia; order Rodentia; family Cricetidae; genus Dicrostonyx; species Dicrostonyx torquatus. The sequence goes on along the minus strand of JAQHUG010000090.1, from coordinate 6,310,217 downwards.
ATGACTTTTATACTTTTTACACATATATACTTTTAAAAAAGATTTAGTTATTTACTATGTATACAGTATTCTGCTTGCATGTGCGCCTGCATGACAGAAGGCACCATAGTTGGTTGTGAGTCACCATGTGGTTGCTGGGAATTGAACTCAGGACCTCTGGAAGAGCAGCCAGTGCTCTTAACCTCTGAGCCATCTCTCCAGCAGCTGTCCTCTCACCTCCAGACATGTGCCGTTTTTTATACTTTTTATACATCTTGCCACATTGCTCTTCATGAAGGTCTTATTCTCCTTTCTTTCAGGGTGCCAAGGAGATTGCCCGTTTTGTAGGCAGACCGAAAACAGTGGTTACTGTTTATTTTCTAATTCCAAATGGTTTTGAGTAAATGTCTCTTTAGTTTGTTTGGTTTGGTTTTTTTGATACAGGGTCTCACTCTTGTAACCGCAGAATCTGGGAACTCTCTTTGTAGATCAGG
>JAQHUG010000090.1:6236212-6307559 GCA_028555095.1 Dicrostonyx torquatus | reverse complement strand
TTTTTCGAGACAAGGTTTCTCTGTAGCTTTTGTAGCCTGTCCTGGAACTAACTCTGTAGACCAGGCTGGCATGGTAGTTTTAAAAATAATTAATTAGAGACAAAGTCTCACTATGTAGTCCAGTCTGATCTGAAACCCACTACATGTACCAGGCTGCCTTGAACTCTCAGAGATCAGCCTGCCTCTGCCTCTGGAGTGCTGGGGTTCATGGTGTGCACTGCCATGCTTGGCTATGTAGTGGTTTAAATAGCCTTTTCTTTCTATGTTGGCCATTTGGAGTTCATCTTTGCTAGAAGTATGTGTTTCTTTGCCCAGCCTCATGAATTGGCAACCTCATGTTTTATTTTTCCCTTGAAAGATTTATCTTCTCCCCTGAGAACCCTCTGCCATGTGTGTGTGCTTGGGGGGTGGGGGGAGAGAAAGAGAGGCACCGCATCTGTGCCATTGCCCCTGAAGTCAGAAAGTGTCAGCTCCCCTGGAACTGGAGTTATAGGTGGTTGTGAACAGCCCAGCGTAAGTGCTGGGAATCAAACCTGGGTCTTCTGTGGGGAAGAAAGACCCTTTAACCACTGAGCTGTCTCTCCAGCCCCATATTCTTCATACATTTTGGATACTACTGTTAGTTTGTTTTACACATTTTCCCTACTTTGTGCCTTGTCTTTTTATGATGGTTTCGATACATTAGCATTTTAATCTTAATATATTCAAATGTATTGGTATTTTTCTTATGGCTAGCTTGTCGAGCATCTCATTTAAAAAATTATTCTTTTATTGTTTCGGGTGTGTTGCTCGGTGATTGCATGCTTGCCTAGCAGTCACGGGACCCCAGGTCCACTCCCCAGAACCACCGTCAACCACAACACAGACAAAACTTCTAGGTAAAAGATAATAAACAGAGACTTCCTTGTTATCTGCCCAGTGTGGAATGGTCTTCTTGTCTCTGGCAACGTGGGGTGGGTCTTTGTTTCTCTGAATGGCAGCCAGCCGTGCCGGTACTGCTAACTGAAAGCCTTGTCCTCTCCCAGCTGCTCTGAAGCGCCCCCACTAATGTTCACTAGGAATCCGCGTGTGTTTCGCTGTCTCTGGGCTGCTTAGTATATATAGGTCTCTCCCTGTGCTGATCCTCACGTTCTTCTGACTCTGTTACTTTCTGTATCGAGTACACACACACTCCTGATACAGTGTAGCACTCCTTTCCCCCTGTTGTTTGAGAGCGGGGGATTCTTGGTTCCTTGTTCTTCATGTATATTTTATCAGGTTGTCAAAAGCCATTCAAAAAACACTGAAAATTTGCTTAAACACTACGGAATCTGTAAGCTGCTTTGGAAGAATCTGTATCATTATAAATGGGGCTTCTGATCAGAAACACACTATATCTCTATTGATTTTCCAAGTCTTAATAAAAGTTTGTACTCACTAAAGGGCTCTTGCTATGTGTCTTTAGGTACCTCATGCATTTGGATGCTATAGCCAATCTGCATGTGTGTGCATGTATATGTGTGTGTTCAGTGCATGTGTATGTGTGTGTTCTAGGGGTTCAGGACAAGATCTGTCTATGGCAGGCAGGCCTTCTACATTCCCATATATTCCTAGCTCTGAGTTTTTGAGACAGGGTCACCCTGTGTAGCCTGGACTGGCTCAGTGTTCTGACTCTTCTTGATTCAGCATCTTAAGTTCTGGGAATTGTAATGGATACCACCGTGCCTTGCACAAGTTAGGTCTTAAAATATTTTTATTTCTGCCAAGTAAGAATCAAATATTCTCCTGCACTGTAGTTATTAAAAATTTCAAATCCACAGAAAAGTTTGAAAGAGGAAAATGAATTTATTCAAACTTTCTACCCAAACTAGGCTCACTTATATGGTCTTACTTCACCTTCATAAACGCACATGTTTTTGCTGAGCTGGAGGAACTCACTCTGTAGACCAGGATGGCTTCAAACTCACAAAGATCCTCCTGCTTCTGCCTCCTGGGTGCTGGGATTAAAGGCGTGCGCCACCACTGCCTGGCAAGGAAGATGTCCTCTAGCTAAACAGGAGGCAAAAAATAAAGGTCTGGAGAGCAGGCTCAGGGCTTAAGAGCGCTTGCTGCACTTGTAAGAAGCCCGGGGTTCAGTCCCAGTAACCAGGTGCCAGCTTGCAGCCGTCTGTGACTCAAGTTCTAGGAGATCTGGAGCTCTTTTATTCTACACAGGCACCAGGCACACATAAAGTGTATTTCCATGTAGGCTAGACACTCATACACATAAATAAAATCTTCTTTAAAAACAGTCAATGAAGACTTCATAATATCTGATAACCAACAGAACTCGAAGTTCCCCGACCATTCCAAACGTGCCTTTGTGTTTCTGACCCAAAAGCCAATCAGAGTGGCTGCACTGCTCAGCGGTCAGACAGTTTAGGATGTGACTTTAATATAGTCCCTGCCACTTTGCTACATTTTGGTAACATTGTGGGCCATTGTCTAGAAGGCCTCCCTCATGTTTGCTGTTTATCTGGGTGTCCTGTCCCCTGGCTCCCCCATCACCTAAACTCTCTCCAGTCTAGCAGTGCAGTGTTCTTTTTAACATCTTTGAAGTATTCTTTTTTTTTCTTTCAATTTATGCTTACCTATCGCGTGTATGTTTGTGGGCGTGGCTGTATCACAGTGTGCCTGTGGAGGGTGGAGAACAATTTGTAGGAATTTGTTCTCTTTCCTCCACCAGGATGCCAGGGTGGTCAGCCCTGTGGCGAGCGCCTTTACCTGGCGAGCTCTCTCTCCAGCACGGGTGTGGCCCTCACAGAGCGACATTACCAACACCACCGTCCAATTTCCATAAATTCCCATTGCTCTCTAAATCAATGTAAATTAGCATTTTATATTCACACCAGAAATGGGTGTGTTTCTCTATAGGTCATCAACCCTTCAGCCTTTCTTTTGACTGTTCCCAGGGTGTGAAGTGGTCCCACACTCTGTCATGATTCGCATGTCCCTAATGACTAATGATCATCTCTTCATGCACTGTATGTTCTTCCATTCTGTAACCTGTTTAAACTAAGGCCTACCGTGTCTTGTCTCCATGGCGTGTAGTTCTTTATACATTTGGGATGTCGAACCCTTTATCATGTTTATAGATATTCTCTTCCAGTCTGCTTTCTGGTCTGTCTTTTGGTGCATGAAAGTTAAACGTTTTTAAGCCTAATCATTCTTCCTTTAAAATTGTATTGTGATTTATTAAAATCTGTTAATTTATAGGGGCACACTGTGCACACTGTGGCACGTGGCAAAGGATAACTTGTAGCAGTTGGCTCTCGCCTTCTACCACGTGGGTCCTGGGGACCGAACTCAGGTCATCAGACTTGCCAGTGAGCTCCCTTACCCACTGAGCCATCCCCCTCCTACTTTTCCTGCAGCATCTCTATATGGCTTATACTAAAACCATGAGGCTTTTTCTCTTGTATTTGCTTTGAAAAATTTTGTAGATTAGCTCTTACATTTAGGTATATGATCTTATTTTTTAAAAAAAAAGTTTTAATATGCCCTGTCTGTCCTGGAACTTGCTGTGTTGAACTCACAGAGATCTGCCTGTTTCTGCCTCTCATGTGCTGGGATTATGTCATGGCCCATGTCACTATGCCTTGCTGATGATTCTATGAGTTATTTTTGTGTGTGAAGTGAGCACCTAAATTCATCTCCATGTGGACATCCAGTTGTCTCATTTTCTTCTCAGTGAGTTGCCTTAGTGCTTGAACTGAGCACGCATGTAAGGATTGATGTCTGGATTCTCACTCACCTAGACCACTCTCTATCCACCAACATCACCATCTCGACCACTGCAGCTTCAAATTCAGCTTTGAAATAGGGAGGTGTAAATAATCCAGCTTAGTCCTTTTTCAAAATTGTTTTGGCTATGTTGGATTTTTTTGCCCACAGAGGCCAGAACAAGATATGGGATCCCACAGAGCTAGGATTACAGGAGGTTGTGTGATGTGGGCACTGGGAGCCAAATTCAAATCCTTTGGAAGAGCAGTGGGTGCCCTTCACCACTCTTAAGCCATCTCTCCAGCCCCATCTTGTTCATTCTTTCTGTTTTGTGTTTTTTCTTTTTGTTTTATTCTTATTTTTAATCAAGTTGCTTTAATAGGGATCTTGTTGAAACCATAGAGGTCAGTTGGAAGGAACTGCAATTCTCATATGCCCGAGTCTTCTGATCTACCAGCTTCGGAGCTGTCTCTAGTTACAGAAACCTTTGAAAGCTCACCTATGACTGTAGTTCTCAGAGTACAGGTATGGTATATTTATACAATTTATCCCTAAGCATCTTATTATCTTACAATGACTGTAGTTCTCAGAGTACAGGTATGGTATATTCATACAATTTATCCCTAAGCATCTTATTATTTCTGGTGACTTTAGTGCTTAGACATGCCACCATGCCCAGCTTCTTCAGATTGAGACCAAGTCTCGTTATGTAGCCCCTGCTGGTCTGAAATTTATCCTTTTTGCCTCCCGAGTCAGTTGTGTGCCACTGTGCCCCCATACAACGTGTTAGTGTACTGATCTCACATCCGTCAGCCTTGTAATCAGTGCTGGCGCTTCGTTTCCCGTCTTTCTGTCCTTTCTTCCACTCCCCATCCTCTCTGTCTCCCTCCCCTTCTCCCTTCTTCCCTCCCTCCTCCTTCTCCTTTCAGTGCTGCATATCCAACCCTGAGGTTTGCACAAACTAAGGGACCACTTCTTCACCGAGTTGCAGGCCCAGCACCCCCCTCTTCCTTTATGATCTTTGTAAAACACATATTTTATAGTGTCTCATCGAAAATTCTGGTTTTCAAATTATTTCCTTCGTGATGAGAGGTTATAATAAATATGTTAATTTATAACAACCCTATATTTCCGGTGACATATATTTCAGCAAAATATAAAGCATTCCTCTGCCCAGCTCTGTTCTTTCTCTGTGCCATTGTGCATATCTGTTGTTACATATTATGACTCCAGCCTTCACATTATTGTTCCTCGCAGTTATATTTTAAATCTATTGAAGAAAACATGCCTTCAGCCTTTAGTATTTCTCTATTGTTCCCCATCTCTCTCTCTCGTGAACATGAGTTACCCTCTTCTGTCATTTCTTTTCAGATAGAAATTCCTTTAGCAATTTAAAAGCAGGTTGGCTAGCAATATATATTCTCGACCATTATTCTTGCCATTATGCCATTTTCTCTTTACTTTTGGAAGATGGTTTTGCTGGATATAAAATTCTTGGCTGACAGGCTTTTCCTGAAAATATTTGGAGTGTAATCCTGTTTATGATATTCATTATTTTAAATAAATCAGTTGTTGACTGTACCATGGTTTTTCTTTGTTTTAAATATGATCGGTTTAAGTGTGCATCTCCTTTCTTTTCCGTCTTCTTATCCAGTTATGCCTGATGGCTCGTGAAAGCCTCCATTTTTCTTCTTCTCCTGTCAAGTCTTCAGATTTTGAGGACTTTGGTTCTCAGATGTAGATTCAACATCAAAATTAATCTAGATTTTGGAAATATATTGATTAATATGGCATTTTTTCTCACTTCTGATATATTTGTGCCTTGTGATTTTCGAGATTTTCCAGTTTTGGGGAGCAGCAACTTCTAGCTCTACTAATCCTTCTGTTTGTATTTCTAGTGCATTGATTTCTGCTCTTAACTGTTCTATTTCCTTAGAGTTATTCCCCTACCAACTTCTTGAGATGAATATTTACCTCTAACCAGTTACTCCCAGTTATTTGCAATAACCAGAAGGGTAAGGTTCAAGAATCCCTTTGCTGGAAGCCAGAATCCTAACAATCCCTCACTCCTTGCCTTTCCCTAAGAGTCTCACCATGTAGCCCAGGCTGGCCCAAAACATCTGTTCCTCCTGCTCCAACCTTCTAAGTACTGGGATCACAGGTGTGCTCTGCCACACTTGCCTTTATTACTTTCATATAGACGCTTTATGGCAGGGGTTCCCAATCTGTAGGTCGAGACCCCTCCGCAGGGCTGAATGGCCCTTTCACAGGGGTCCCCCTGAGACCACTGGAAAACACAAATATTTACATTATGATTCATAACCATATCAAACTGACAGGAGATAGCAACGGGATAATTTTATGGTTGGGGATACTACAACATGAGGAATTACTGTATTCAAGGGTCTCAGCGTTAGGGAGGTTGAGAACCACGGCCTTTTAAACAGGTCCATACAGATAAGTTTATCTGAGTAAAAGGTGGCAGTGTGTAATTCCAGCTTCTCAGGATGCTGAGGCAACACGGATCAAGAGTTTGGGGCTTGGCCCAGCCAACAGAATCCTAGCTTCTCACTCCAAAATAAAATAATCAGCTAAAGAAAACTTGTACCTTAGGAAAACACAGACGCCTCCAAATCCGTCTACTGCCTCTCAGTGTGCTGACGCACTTGGGCTTTACATTTAGACCCCAGTGGACACGAAACCCATTAATGAAGGCCTGGGCAGCGCAGCAAGATGCTTGTCCCAGTCAGCTCAGCTATCGACCTGACACAGATGGGAAGGAGCCTCACTGGGTTGGCCTGGTGGCATGTGTAAATGCTAATTGATGTAGGAGGTCCAATCCACTGTGGGCAGTGCCATCCCTGGGGAGGGAGCCTGGGCAGTATGAGGAAGGCAGATGAGCAAGTCAGAGCCAGGGAGCCAGGGAGTGGTTCTACTCCTGCCTTGGCTTCTTGATCATGGACTGAACGCCAAATAAACCCTTTCCTCCCCAAGTTGTACACGGTCTCTGTGTGTTTATCAGAGCAATGGAGAAGCAACCTAGAGTAATTGGTGTTCACTATATAAGGTTTTGATCTGGGCTGGAGATGATGTTCTGGATATAATACAGAGCAGGGACCTGCTAGTCCAGGCAAAAGGTGAGGAAGGGCCATTTCAGGGTGGCGCTAAGTCCTGAGGGAATGTGTACTGTTTGATAAGGGGACGGCAGTGGCAAGGCAGGCTCAGAGGGATGGCAAAGCTTTCCTCTGGTCCAAGGGCAAACGGTGACAATGTGTTCAGACACACCATCACAGCCTCCCCCAATCTGCGAGGCTTGCAGACCGCTCCCCTACAGACTGTTTTTAACAAGATTAGCTAAACCTGCCTCCACGTTCAGCTGTGTGCGATAACCCTGCCTCCCTGTCCATCCACAGATAATAGATAAAAACATAGATCATGGATAAACACACTGAGCTTCCAGAGCCCAGGCTACCCAAACCCAGCTGTTCTGTGTCTGTCATTTCCTTGTTCCCTTGCCACTCCAGCTAGACCAATCTCTAGAGGTGCAGAGCACAGTCCCTCCTTGTAGTGATCTTCCCCACAGTGAGCTCATGGCATCACCAAGGGCACTGATCCTTGCAAGGCAGGATACTGTAACTAAGAGACCGCTGACGCTGGCCTTCTCAAGCGAGTCACTGGGGTTCTGCTGCGTTGCGGTATAATCTTCAAGAAAGTTTGTTTGCTCACTCATTCGAAAAGGAGTCCCGCCTCCTTGTTCCTAAGGCTCAGATGTCACAGCCCATGTTGTATGTGTCACATCCCCCTTGGCTCGCTGCTCCTCAGCATCAGGTGACTATGAGGGCTCACTCCGTGGTGAGAGAACTTGAGACAGTAACTCCTTTCGGACACCAAGGCATCTGACCCTTTAAAGATGAGCTTCTGTCACAGAAGAGTAAATACAGGCTTGGGAGATACGCGAGTGGATCTCTGTGAATCCGAGGTCAGCTTGGTCTATGAGCTAGTGAGTTCCTGGTAAGCCAGAGCTACACAGTGAGAGCCTGTCTGCCACCCCCCACCCCCACCCCAAAGCCTCTCTCCATCCTCACATTCTCTAACAGAGGAACTAAAAATAAACTATTTGCATTTTACAAAATCTTCACAAATGCATTCCCTCACAAAATCGCCACAGAAAGCAATTATTTTCCTCATTTAAGAAACACTAGCTGGGTGGTGGTGGTACACACTTTTAATTCCAGCACTCAGGGGCAGAGGCAGGGGAATCTGTGAGCTTGAGGCCACCCTGATCTACAGAGTGAGTTCTGGGACAGCCAGGGGGCTACTCCTATGTGTTCCAGGTTATCTTATGTAATGGGGACAAACAGGAACGGAACATGGGCTTCTGTTTCTGAGACAGAATTTCACTGTGCAGCCCACACTGGCCTCACCCTCATCCTTCTGTCTTGGCCTCCTAAGTGCTGAGGTCACAGGCATGTACCACCAGGCCTATCTTGGAACCAGAGTCTGGGGCTCAGTAGCCTTTCTCTTACATCAGGGCCAGCTCTAAGTATAAGAACTTTGTTCCAGGGCATTTTCATTACTTTGTTCATAAAAAAAAAAGCACTTTAAAAATTCAGTATGGAAATCCACAAAAGATAAAATGACTTGCTATCAGCATCTTCCCAGTGGCATTCCTGATTTCCAGCCACAGGGTCAGGTCTCGGCGCGCTCGGCGCAGGGCAGGTGTGTTCTACACCCCATACAATCACTGCCCCACAGCTTTCTGGGCAAATCAAGTACATTATGAGAGAGGCAGGATAATACATTCCCAGAGACCTGAATACGTGACCTCACAAAGTGGAACACACCTTTCAGCAAGCTTGCCTTGGTGCAAGCTGTTCCAGGCTCTAACTGGGAACTGGTAATGGAATATTAAGAAGCCCGAACTGAGATTCCTGCTAAGAAACTAACAACACAAAATACTATAATTTTGCAAAAGTTTGTAAAAGATTGCCGGTTGGCTGTGGTGAAACTCTCCGTGGCTCGAAGCGGCATGCTGAAAACTTAAATGCCTGACATCCATTCGGACTTTTAGGCTGAAGAATTGGAAACATGGCAAGTTAGAAAGGGAATTTAAAGATCTCAAGTTCAAACATTAGGTCTGAGAAGACCGGCTTACCGTGAAAACCGCGGTGATTTGATGATTATGTGCAACTGGCATTCTGGCTTGGGACTGGGGAATCTTTTTCTAAAGCTGATCCCACATGTTCCCTAAGTATCAAAGGAGGACTTTATATGCTACAGTAAGAAAGTTATTATCACTTTGGGATAGTGGACTGGAGATTAAAAGAATGCTAATTTATCCTTCAATTGAAACACGGAAGATGATTTTGTCTTTTTCATGTGTGTGGTATGTATGCATGTTCCCATGCTCCAGGAATCCTGTCTAGACGTCTAAAATTACAGGTGAGCCACCCTTCCTGGCTGGCACTTACGCTGGCTCCAGAGATCTGAGCTCTGGTCATGCTGTTTCCTAGACAAGACTTTAACTGCTGAGCCACCTCCCAGTCCCTGTCTGGTCCTTTTGTCAACACTTTTCATTTTAAATTGTGTTATATGTCTGTCCACCTGAGCACAGGCACCCATGGAGGCTAGACGAGGGTGTGTCAGATCCCTTGGAGCTGGATTTGCAGGCAGTTGTGAGCTGTGGGATGTGGGTGCTGAGAACTGAACTCAGGTCCTCCGCAAGAGCAGCAAGAATTCTTAACCGATGAGGCCCTGGATGATCCTTTCATAGTGCCTTGAGGACAGCACTCTAATTCCCTCAGATCTGTAAGTCAGATGTCTAATTATTTCCCAGCATTTATAATAGAAGAAATTATTACGTGTATGTGTGTGTGTGTGTGTGTGTGTGTGTGTGTGGTGTGTGCGTGGGACAACTTGTAGGAGCAGGCTCTCTCCTTCTACTATGTGGCCCCAGCGATCACACTCAGGTCAGGCTTGGTGGTAAGTGTCTTTAACTGTTGTGTCATATTGCCAGTAGTTTTAAATTTTTAGAAATTTTATTTATTTATATTCTTTATGAGTCAGATATAAGGTTCTACTTAGGAGTACTTTCCCCGAACTAACAATCAGCAAGGTGACCACTCAAAAGTAAGGACTTTTCTTCTGTTTTCTTTTTTTAAATGTTTAAAATGTTTTATTTCAGTCCAGAAGTATAATTCACCTGCCAATATTTCCTCCTTCATTCAGTGTACCTACAGTATCGTAACAGACATATTCTAAATTACATATTTAAAAATTCATAGTAGGCTGGTTTAAGAAGAGGTAAGGACTTTTCTTAAAGTTGTATAGCTTGGATCAAAACAAAAACAAAACCCACCTCAACCAGGACTCTGTAACCGGCATCAAAAAAGCACTGCTGGCTTTTAAGCCCTGGCCCTCTGCTCAAGAGTGTGCATCACACCTTGGGGGCCCAGGGGCATGCGCAGCAGGAGTGGAACTGAGCTCCAGCCTAACACGGATCTAATTATGCGGCTCTTCCAGTTAGGAAATCACTCCAACGCCAACACCGAAACACCGGATTGTGAAAAACCATTCCAATTGTCCGAGAGAAAGAAAGAGGGAGAGCGATGTGCCTCGCAGACTTACAGAGTGTCTGCATGGGTAAATGGTCTATCTGGGGGAGGAGAACACAAAAGAAACCATTCAAAGACTGGAACAAGCCGCCCCTGCCACCGCTTCTGCCGCCTCAGCGCTTCTTCCTCCACTCTAAGTTGCTCGTCCCTTCATGACACCGTTCTCAGTGCCATTACAGACATATTTTCTACACGGCCTTGTCAAACTTTCTCTGCAAAGGAAAAAAAGCTTCTACTGGTGAATATTTGACTTGGATGATACTAAAAATGATCTCTGAGACTTACTGCAAGTTAATTAATGTCTTTACAACTGAGTAGGCTTTCTCAACACAAATAAGGGTGATGATCTTTAACTTCCCATTCAAGAGCTGAGAAACAACAAAAATCCAGGAAGTCAGCCAGAAAGCTGTGACTTGTTTCCTGTCTAGGAAACAGTAAAACTGATCACAAGTGAGCTACAATTAATGTCACAAGGTATTTTTCAAAATTACAAAGGTCTTTCACACCTACAAGTAAAAAATGCATGATTCCCCCGCCCCAACCAATTTAATTTCATCCGTCTTGTGTGGCAGCTATAGCAGCCTCAGAACTGCTGACACAGAGTGAAAATTATTCTCGAAATTATTACAGACTCCAAAGATAATTCCTTACAGCCAATGTTTATGTTTGTAAAAATGCACAGTAAGGTTTTATGAGCAAGGTCTACATTAGGTGAGAAATTAGTCTCCAAAAGCAAAAACTCATTGACAATAAGTGTTGTTGTGTTGTTTTTTTTTTTTTTTTTTCGAGACAGGGTTTCTCTGTAGCTTTGGAGCCTGCGCTGGAACTAGCTCTTGTAGACCAGGCTGGCCTCGAACTCACAGAGATCTGCCTGCCTCTGCCTCCCGAGTGCTGGGATTAAAGGCGTGAGCCACCATCGCCCGGCTCGGCAATAAGTGTTTTATAAATACTTGTCAACTGTCTTTTTTTTAATTAAAAGAATTTTATATGCATAGGTAATTTTGCCTGAATATATGTTTGTGTATCACATGTGTGCCTTGTGCCCACAGAGGCCAGAAGAGAGTGTCATATCCCTAGGAACTGAAGTTACAGACGGTTGTGAGCTGCCAAGTAGGTGCTGGGAAGCGAACTCAGGTCCTCTGGAAGAGCAGCCAGTGTTCTTAACCGGTAAGTCAATTCTCCAGACCCCTTATTTTCTTTTATAAAAGAACAACTTGAGACCAGTGACCATTAGATTTGCCATGTCAATTCCCAACCCCATTCAACATTATATTTTAACATTTGTATTTCCTTTTTTCCAGTCATTCTTACAAACTAACAACAGGAACACAGCACCTCTGAGCATATGAATCCTTCTACAGAATGACAGTGGGCTCCTCTGACACTGAACTTAGGACTTAGACATTACCACCATAAAATGACTTGAGAGGTTTCTTTGGTATGTAACAGGCAAATAAGAGCTGGGGGGGGGTCAACTCATGAAAACTAGACATTCTAAAGTGGAGAGGTAACTGATACAATTAAGGTTACCAATTTTAGAGTGGGGAGGCAACTTAGAAATAATGTAACTGATGATTCAGAAACATAAGAATAAGGCTCAGGCTTGGCTAACAACTCCTTTCTCATAGATGTCAAAGCTAGAACTACAGTTTGGGTCTAGTACTTCTGGCCGATTATTCCTTACACCACAGAGTTCTATGAATGAAGAGGTTCTGTTATAGAGAGCTTCTGCTATGTAGACACTCTGCTATGGATAAATGTCTCTCAATAAATCCTTATTATTTAACCAAAATTCAAAAGTTCAAATTCTAATTCATCTTTTAGTTCAGAAGAATTTAAAGGTAAGGGCCAAGAAAAAGGACAACTCAAAGAGTACGTAAATCTTCAAGATGCGATCCTAGCTTTCCCCTGTCGTGAGACAGGTGACTCCCGCACCATGCAGACATCTGTCACCTGCCTTGCATATTTGTAAGCTGTGCTAGCAAATTCCAAGAAGTAGAGAGGATTTAAGGGCAGAGTGTGGGCTTTGAGCACAGCCCCTTCGTGGCTGCTGCATCCACGGGCAAGCGTCTCTCCAACATGGTTTACTGTCAAAGAACTTACATGCACAGTGTCGCAAACAGTGCAAACAAGGAAACTGAGCATTTATCAGATGGAAGGGAAGTAACAGAGTCAGGCAAAAGCTAACCAAAAAGAAAGTTTCCACTGACAAGTTATCCAACACTGGTTCACAATGACGAGGGAGAGCTACATTATCTCTGTACGGTGTGTATTTAAGGCCACTTGGGAGTTAAACTGGCAGTTTGCATTAAGAACATTTAAAAATTTAACAAAAAAAATTTGTAATAGAAAATTTCAAATTTCAAGAAGTAAAAATGAAAATTTGAAAAGTTAACACATATTCATTTTTATTTATAGATAACTACCATAGAACTATAGAGAAGGAAAAGGGCATCAAAATGAAACTTCAAACAGGTAGGTGAATGCATGCTGGGAGAAAGAGTAATGTTCCTACCCAGTGAAGGCAGTGAGGACATAACAGACGAAGAATTATGTACTGTATTACATAATAAGGAGTCGTGGTTATTTAGAGCTATGCAGAACTTATTTAGTCTGTGCTTTAGAAATAATTATATATAGTATTACAAGTTGAAAAGAACCCATAAGAATAATTAACAATATACACCTATGTGTTAGAATCCAGAAAAGGCTGCATTCTGTAAAGTTGTCAGCAGTATTAAAAATGACACCAATCCAAAACAAAATGAATATAAAAGGGGCATTGTAAGCTTTGCTTCCTGCAGTAAACCCAGTTTATCCAGGGAGTTTCCTTTTAATACTCATTTAATCAGAAGCATGCAAATAGTTTAGGATCTACTTAGTCATGTGCGCCACATCTGCTAAGGTTGCACACAGTCCACCGTTCAGGGCTAGGCAGGGATTCGAGCAGCTGCCTCCTCCTCTGCATCAGCTCGATTTGCGTTAATTTCTGCGAGTGTTCGGCCAAATCTTGCCCATTCATCATTGCGGGGAACAGCGATCTGCTGTTAAAAGAAAGACAATGTTGGCTGAGCAACAAAATAAAAGATCATCTTATCTACTAGTACTCTGTTTTCAAATAACTTTCCCATTAAAATTTAATAATTGACCTAAAGGGCCTTTCCATAGTCACAGAGACTCTAACAACTACTTACAACATTTCAAAACAAAAGACCGTGTTTGTAAAGCATGGAATGACAGCTGGGACACGAATTTGCTGTTCTCACCACAGTGCAAGGGTAGCGACAGCGGTGCTTTGCCGGCAGGCTCCTGCACTCTGCGATCCTGCTGATGCAGAGGAATCCCTCCCAAAGTCTGCAGTGTATTTCTGCACCATGACTAGTAGGAAAGTAATTTTCTTGTTCTCTTCTCTGAGTGAGGGTTTCTCTGTGTAGCCCAGTGTGCCTCCAACCCATGATTCTCTTGAGTCAGCTGCCTGGACACAGGGTTGTTTGGAATGTAAGGTACTCTGTCTTGAGTCTTTAACTCCTTTGTGAGAAGCTGTTGCTACTTAGCACAGTGTTGAATCAAGAGCAAAGAAGAAAATGCTGTTGCCTCCCGAGGCAGCCCAAACTTCCCTACAGCTGCTTTTTACCACAGAGACTAACAGTGCCGTGACAGGGCACAGTCAGCCAATGAGGTCAGTGAACAAACGTGCTTCCCCATCTACAGTATCTAACAGGGCAGTTAGCAGCCAATGAGACAACGGACACTAACTTAGTTAAAACCACTTCACAATCACTGTTGACCTTGAACCACAGCTCTTCAACAGGGGTGTGCAGCTAGCTAGTACCTATCAGTCAAGGCAGACACAACATCTGTGCACACTGTCCGACTGCCCGCTCTAAACGATCCAATCTCTCGTCCCCAAGGTCTGACTGCTGTAGCCACAAAGTATCAGGACAAGATGGGGAATAATGATGAAGAAAATGTCCAGAAGGCTCTGGTCAGAACCAAAAAGGAAGAACTCAGCCCTGAGCACTGTGTCCCCGGGTGCCGTGCCTCGTCAAACAGAGTGACAATGAGCTCACCTCATCCTGCTGAAGCCCATCTCAGTTACTAAAGAACTATGGAAAGGGGCTGGAGAGATGGCTCAACGGTTAAGAGCACTGGCTGCTCTTCCAGAGGACCCGTGTTTGGTTCCAACACCCACAAGGTGATTCAGAGCAGCCTGTAACTCCAGTTCCAGGGGATCCAATGCCCTTTTCTGAGCCCCACCCCCACCCCAGGCTCTTGCATGCACACAGTGCACACACATATACGCAGGCATACATAAACACATTAAATATTTTTTGGGAAAAAAACCTATCAAAAGATGACATCTTTGATTCCTACTATCTGGCTCAAACCAATCTATGAATTTTATCTCAACATCAATTCTATAAAACTCCAAGTTCACTTGATCTCACGTTTCCTTTTCTGCCTAAAGAGCAGGAATCTGGAAGCACGGTGTGTGTCACACAGCACCATCTTCACGTCTGCTGCATGTGGGCTCAAGACGCTCAATTAGAGACGGCCTCGGAAGCTGCCTCTGTGGTGAAGTGCACAACCACATAAACTATACAATCGTGAGCCCACGACAAACTCAGCTACCACAGTATCTTCACTACAGGGCCAAGAAGCACATGTGTCAAAATTGTAGGCCCCATACCTCTCCCACATCATAGATGACAATCTGTCCTTCAGAATCGCCCACAGCAATCTCTCTTCCGGAGTGGGTCCATCTCACACGGTTAAGAGCAGGGTTTCCTTCCACAGAGATGCTGGCAGTAGGTACCTAAGTTATTTAAAATACAGCACAGTTAAGTTTCATCAAAGTTTCCAAACACAAAGAGCAGTAATTCTTCTCCAATCTGTGTTTTTAAAAAGCAGATGATAGTTGATAAAAGATACCCCAGCACTTGGGAGGCAGAGGCAGGTGAATCTCTGCGTTCAAGGACTACAGAGCAAGTTCCAGGACAGACAGGGCTACACAGAGAAACTCAGTGTCGAAGAACAAAGCCAACTCCCCAAACCCCAAATCAACCAAACAACAACAAAAGTATTTCCCTACCTTCCCTCTGTTCAGAGATTTATTATGATGACATTAACTTCAACCCCTGAAGAAGAGTTGGGGAGATACCCAGTCTTATCTAAGAAATTCTCACACAGCTGCAAATATCTCGTCAGTGGAGGGTTTTTGTATTTAACTTCTTTAAGTAGTCAAACTGTTTAAAATTATGAGACTAAAACCCATTTAAAAATATTTAAAGGAAAATATTTCCAGTGCCCTTATGAACAGATCACAGTTCAGTTTTAGATGGCAGGAATTACTTCTGCAGCTGTACCTGCCCCAGCTGAAAGCAGATCTGATGGACAGTAGCTCCAGGAATCAGCTCACACCCTTGGTACAAACAGCTTTCCCAAGCCCCATCCCAAAGAAGGGAGGAGATAACAGCAACAAGGGCAGCAGGCCCTCACTCCACTATAGTCATAAATCTTTGGTTGCGAACTCTAAACTAAGAAAGCAAACTTGGGTAGCACACAGTAGTGCACACCTTTAACCCGAATACCTGGGGTGGGTGTGGAGGGTAGAAGCAAGGAGACCTCTGTGAGTTCAAAACCAGCCTAGCTTACATAATAAGTACCAGGGTTACGTACTGAGCTTGCCAAACAAACACATCCAGAAATTGGTACCATTCTAGAAAATGTACAATCAAAATTTAATTATACAGCTTACACTTTTTTCCTAAAAGTATTTGAATGCCACCCCCCAAAAGCACAGAACCAGTAGATAACAGAATTAAAATTCTTGCATTTTCAACACATTTCTCCTTTCCTCATCTTTGTATAACCAAGCACCTGACTTACAGGGATCTGGAAAGATGCCACCAGGAATCAGAAGAAATGAGAGGGCACACCTCCACAACCACTACTGACAGCTGGTAGCCTCACTTCTGCTAACCGTGACCTGTAACCAATATAGGGACCTAAGAACATTTTAAGCCTTTATCAACTGGCTAAGGATAAGTCACAGACAGAGTTAAACTGCACTGCCAAGTTTGGTATAGCAATTAGGAAATATGATGGTTTCTACACTATCATTATTATTTATAGCGCTGGGAATTAAACCCAGGGTCTTGCACATGCTAAGCAAATGTTCTACCTCTAACTTACATACCAAGACCTTGGATTTCCACCCACCCCCAAAACAGGGTTTCTTTGTGTAGCCCTGGCTGTTCTAGAACTCTAGGTAGACCAACCTGGTCTCACTCACAGAAATCCACCTGCCTCTCTCTCCCGAGTGCTGGAACTAAAGGCGTGTGCTTTCGGACCTTGCATTTTTGAGACAGGGTCTTGCCACATATGTAGCCTCTAACTCGTGATATCCTTGCCTCTGCCTCCCAAGTGCTGGGTTTACAGGTATGGGCCACCATGTCCACCTCCATATTCACTTTAAGTTAATCTTAACCCTTCATGGAAAAAGGTCGTCCAAATCTATTTCCTTTCTTTCCAACAAGTCAGGCGAAGACTAGCATTTATGGGTGATACAAAACCCTTTCAAGGCTAATGGGAAATTCAGAATTACAGTTAACATACTCTAAAGTCTGTAGCTATCTTTGTCTAGCCTAAGAATGAGAGCGTATTCCAAGCCCCGTGGCCATCTCCTGGACAGCACACACGACGCTGCTTTTCAGAAGGGAAGAATGCCCGTGCTCACGGCGGTGCCACTCCTCCCTTTGGCTCCACGCAGTGTGCTGTTTGTTATGTGGGTACAAAGCTTACTCGGTTTCTTTGTGATGAAGCTACAATCACAGAGCACTTTTACATTCCTCGGGATAAAAGAAATTTCACAAATTATTCAATAAATCTCCGATTTTCTGTTATTTTCCTGCTCACCTCTGTGTCATTGTTGAGATTCCACAGATCCAGTCTCCCCATGCCATCCACACAGGCAAACAGGGCTGGGTGGGTGGGTGACCACATAACATCATAAACGTAGTCTGAGTTATCTTCAAACGCGTACAAGGGTTTGTTATTCTGAAAGAGAAAAACTAATTCTTAGCACTGTCAGCATCGACACACACAGAAACCCTTAACTACTGATGGCTGAGACACAACAGATGCTGTGGGTGAAGAGCTTCACAGCAGCCCGGCCTGGAAGTGTTCCCGCGGTTTGTGCCACTATAGGGTCACCTGGCATTATACACTAAGAACCAAGTACCAGGTTGCAGTTCTTCTTAGCTTGTAGCAGTCGTACTGTTTTTAAGAGAGGAACAGAAAATGCTTCAAAACAACTGTCAGTGAGCGGCTGCAGGGAGATGACAGCCGTGCTGCTGTACTTCTTGAACCACCTGGAAATCTCCCCGCAGAAGCAGAGAAAGACACAAGGACAGAGAAAGCAAAGCCTCACACACAGACTCCAGCTGTAAGCAGGGGGAGCCAAGCTCTCCCAACCACAAGACCTGTACGCTAGCATCTGTGGGGAAGAAGTGACTGACAGCTGCGGCACAGACGCTCACATGGTAGCAAGACGAGCAGCCCGAGGACAGCAGAAACTGGGGAGCCCGGCCTCTCCCGACATGAACACCACAGGTGCTGATGGTGCGAGCTCGGTCTCACGCTGTCACCTGCGCCGCACATGCGCTTGAAACTGACAGACCAGAGTGTGAGTGTGGAGGCTGGAAGACAATGTGTGGGAGGCAGTTCTCTATCTCCTCTGTGGGTCTCGGGGCCTGAACCCAGGTTGTCAGCCTTGGTGGGAAGCAAAGAAAGCACCTGCTAAGCCATTCTGCCAGCTCAAAAATAAGTTTTAAACTGTGAGTTTAAAATTTTAAGATATATGACAGTGTCAATAGCATGATTATTGTAGTAGCCCAAAATGCTTGTTTTAAAACTAAAACAAACAAAACCAAACAGAGAAGAGGATTTCCTCCTCTTTTAAAGGCACTGTTATAAGAGTAAAGAATCCAGCTTGCCTAGCCTGGAACGGGCACACAATCTCCAGCTAAGCTATAAAGCTACCCCGGGGGTATTTCTGGCATGCCAAAGATCCTAAAGCCTTTGACTACTGAGGTGATAGTATACTTCAAACATCGCATTTCCAGGCAGTTTTAAGGGTTATCATCAAAAACCTAAAACAAAGCTGTTAACAACCACATTCATGCGGGCAGTGGTGGCACGCACCTTTAATCCCAGCACTGGGAGGCAGAGGCAGGTGGATCTCTGTGAGTTCGAGGTCAGCCTGGACCAGTCTATAGAGTGAGTTCCAGGACAGCCAAGGCTATACAGAGAAACTGTCTCAAAACAACAACAAAAGAACCTCAAACCAATCATATTCATATGTTCAATAAAAATGTGTATGTTGGGGACTGGATTTGGGACTGGGGAGTAGCTCGGCGGCAGAACACTTGCCTTGCATTCTGGAGGCACTAGATTCAATCTCAGCACTGAAGGAAGCAGAAAAAGTGATGGCTACGTGCTGGACATAGCTCAAGGGTAGAACAATTGCCTGGCATGCACCAGACTCTGAGTTCAAGACCAGTACTGCTAGAAAGGGCACCAGGATGAACATTTCACAGCCTGGGTTGTGAAATGGTGCTCATGGAAGGATGCTCAATCACAATGACGCAAATGAAAGCACCCAGGAAAGTCACTTCATGCACTGAAGATTAACAGGAAAAACATCAGAAAACTCTTAAGTGCGGACAAGGATGCAGAGCAGTCGGACCATACACACTGCTACGGTGCATTAGGAACTGGCAGACTCACTTGGACTTACCAGGCACTATCTATTCTGAATACATATGCGTGTCCTCTGACCAAGCCATTCCAGGCTAAGCATATGTCAACAGAACTGTTTATGGCCATCAAAAGGCAACCATGACCTGGCATGGTGGTACACACCTGTAATCCCAGTACTTGGGAAGATCATATGTTTGAGGCCAGCCTGGGCTACACAGCAAGACTCTACCTAAAAAAAACAAAAGGGAGAAAAAGACAACTATAACTGTGCTCCTAGCAGAATTGAATTAACACACACACACCATCAGCAGAATGGATACATAAACTATGTTTTATTTACATGGCTGAAAAAGAAATGATCTCTAGCTAGACTCAGCAACATGAAACTCACATCAGGGTGTTCAGCAAGCCAGAATGAGTACCTACTCCTTTTTATAAACTACAAACTATTAAAGCAATATGCAAATTAGATTAAAACATTTATGATAAAAAGAAGATTGCTAATTGTCTCAGGAATCGGTCAGATCAAGCATTTAACTTACTCAGTGAATTGTTACATGGTTTGGGTAAAAGATCACAATTTTATTTCATTTTTTTAAAAAAAATTGTTCGTTTTTTTTTTTGAGCCAGGGTTTCTCTGTGTAGTTCTGGCTATCTTAGACTCTGTAGACCAGGCTGGCCTCAAACTCAGAATCTGCCTCCCAAGTACTAGGATTAAAGGCCGTGTGCCACTATTGTCCAGTTGAAAAGACCACAATTTAAAAAATTATGTGGGAAAAAGAGCAAAATGTTCTTCAATTTAAAAATGTGACATTTTAAAACTCTTTTCTGGTTTAATTTTAAAAACCAGAGTTATCTAAGGATTAGCCAGTCTTACCCCACAGAGAAAATGCACATATCTAACATCAGATAATGCTTCACAGTGCAGTAATTTAGTATATGATGCTGCAAATTAAAATCCCAAGTGGACCTGTTAAAATATCTTTTAAAGTGCTGTCTTCCAAGGCTTTGAAGAGCACTTCTGTCTTACTGGCACTGAGGCAGCAGGGAGAGCTGGAGACCCAGCCTGTTGTTTCAGTCCAGTCAGCAACCAGCTTCAAGGCTTTTAGAGAAGTCACTCATTCTTCCTAAGCCTGTTTCCTTGTTTATAAAACAAAGGCTTCACACTGGTGGCTCTGAAGCTGGCTGCATGCAGTGGCCACCTAGAGAGTTCCAAGTACAGTGTGTGGGTCTCTTGGGCTCTGGTCTCACAGGTCTGAGTATCAGAGAGCATTTTAAAGTCTAGAAAGCTGCTCCAGCGCATGACCAAGAATGAGAAAGTCTGAGCCATATGATGCATAGTAGGTCTCTTATTCTTACTCATAAACGACCTGCAAAAACATATTTGCCAAGAAGAAACCAAGACGAAGGGCTTCTGTGAAAACAAAACACACAAGAACAGACATCTGAATAAAAAGAACAAGCATTTGGTTCTGCCGTGCAGTGAACACTGCATGGTCCAGGGACAGGCCGTGCAGCCTTTCCTAAGCTCAAGGTCTACGGTGGGCTGAATGGTGCTGCCTAAAATTCCTATCTACTAGTCCGTGTAAATGTAACCAAGTTAAATAGGTTATACTCTTCTAGGATGGACCCCACATCTCCTGTGACTTCTGCTTTTAAAAGAGGAAATTTGGAGCAGAGACCTAATGAAGCAAACAGTTCAGAAGGTCATGTGATGACAACAAAGGCAGAGACTGGAGGGATACAGCTACAGCCAAAGAACACCAAGGACTCCTGGCAGTCACCAGATGCTAGGAGACAAGTACAGAACAAACTCCCAGGCCCACCCAGGGTAAGCAGCCCACCCACACCTCCTAAACCGTGACGACAAATTTCTGTTACTTTAAGCTGCTGTGTGATAAGAACCCAATACAGATTTTCTTTTTTTCAAAGCTGGGGTAATTGGTAAGTTCTAAATTAGTAACAAGAGTCTCTACAGTCAATATACCAGGATTAACAGTGAACTGGAAATAACTATGACCTCAATTTAGATGATGAGAGAAATACACAACTTTCTGTTGACAAGAAATCACTACATGGCTGGAGAAATGGCTCAGAGATTAAGAGCACGTACTATTCTCAGAGGACAACACCCATGTCCAGCAAACTGCCTGTCACTCCTGCTCCAGGGAATCCAATGTTCATTGGTCATGCAGACACACTCACATGCATACACACACATACAAAAATCATTACAAAAAATAACTTCCATATTACCTGACTAAAGATAATTTTTGCAGAGTATATCTATTAAGGGTTAAGGAAAGACCAAGTCTTACAAAGCAAATGAAGATAGCACCATTTCAATGCTGGTCAGAAGAGAAGTAGTTTCAGACAACAGACTGTGAGAATCAACTACCCCATGGCAAGGCTATCTTTACTTGAAGATGAATGAATCAAGCTATCTTAGCTTGATGCCACTGAATATTCAAATGCTAGAACTTCTTTTGTTCTAAGTCCTTGCTCCCCAAGCAATCTTCTGATTATAATTTGGCTTCCCATGTGGGTAGTCTACAGGGAAACGATGAGCTGGCCAGGCCAGCAGGAGTATCTGGGCCTTCCGGCAGTTAAGTTTCCGACTGTAAATTAATAAATTGACATTCTCCAATGTACCAGTGTCTTAGGAGCCTGTTAGTTACAGGCGGCATTCCCCTGTCTAATCAATTTCAGTAGTTGACAAAATTGACTTTCAATTATGCAGAGGAGGCTAGACACGGGCCTGCATCAAGTCACAGAGGTAAGCGCCACCAGGTGGGACTTGGATAGACCGTCAGTTAGCCTTTTCTCAGACATGCCCTCGATTTCAAAGCATCTTTTCATTTTAACTTGTCTGCTATGTGACACTTCTTTCTCTGAGCACTGGTGGGCTCTCTTAACCCTCCTTAATGCTAGTGTTGCTGAGAGTTAAGCAATCATGCTGCCAGATTAAAGATGGGCATTGAAACACTGGATTGTGAAAAGTTCAAGTAGCAAATGGATTATGAAAACCTAAAAACTATTTTAAGGTATAACCCTATTAACAATCCTAACTCTGTCATCTCATAGTAAATATGGTTCTGAAACTACTATACATTATGCATACATTAAAATAACATCTCCTGTAAACATCCTTTTAAGAATGACCTATGACAGGTATAGTAAGATGTGCTTGAACATTCATCTAATTACCATGCTAGAACTGAAACTGCCATCGTTCAGGTCACCCCAACAAACTGCCATTTGTCATTCATTCTCTCTGCTGTTTTCCAGACCCACTAACACATTTCTATTGTGAACTTTCAAATTTGGTGTTTTGAGATTTTAATAGTGTGTTCTAAATATTTTAAAAGCAGCATCTTGGCTAAATTTCATCAATATGAAAGAGCTGGGTGGTGGTTTATGCCTTTAATTCCAGCTCTTAGGAGGGAGAGACAGGCAGATCTCTGTGAGTTTGAGGCCAGCTTGGCTTACCTTGTGAATTCCATGACAGCCAGGACTAAGTAGAGAGATCTTGTCTCAAAAATCAAAAACAAACAACAAAAAGTTCATCAAAATGTGGTTTTTTTTTTTACAATGCAAATAGCTTAAGTCAAAACAGTCAAAGCAATCGATAAACAGGGGCTAGGTATTAAATTTTCCAGCCAAGCTAAGATTAGAGACTTCTACACTGAGACTAAAGTATCTGAAGCATATCTGGGGCAGTGCCATACTGAGGTTTCTGCACGCCACATTTGCAGGACTTACACAAAAAGAAAGAGGAATCTTGTTTTGATATTGGGGCAGAGACATGGCAGTAGTGATTCATCCTTCCCATGTACAGGGTTCAGTTCTAGGGCGGAGAGCACTTAAAACCGAGGGGCAGAGAAGCAGGACTTGTGAAATCTGTTCAGGGCACAAATGTGAGCAACTGGTTTTAAAAGTTTAAAATGGTGAGCTGGGTGTGGTGGTGCATACCTTTAATCCCAGCACTTGGGGGGCAGAGAAATCCTGTCTCGGCAGCAATAACCCCACCCCTACCCCACAAATGCTTAAAATGGGGGCCATGAGAGAGGGCTCTGTGGTTTATAATATTACATCCTCTTGAAGAGAACCCATGTTTAACTGCCAGCATTCATATGGTGGCTCACAACCATCTCTAACTCTAGCTCCAGGTGGTCTGATGCCTTCTCCTGGCCCCCTCAGGCACTGGGCATATGTGGTCCATAGACATATAGACCGGCAACACACCCACACACGTAAAATAAATAAATTAATCTAAAATTTTTAAAACTAAAAGCTTAAAATGGGCCAGGCAGTGGTGGTATATGCCATGAATTCAGGACAGCCAGAGCTACACAGAGAAACCCTGTCTCCAAAAACAAAACAAACAAACAAAAAAGCTTAAAATGAAATTGGAATAATGTTTTTAAAGTGGTTTCAAGACACTGCCTACTATTCATTAGCATTCATTATTCATGAACATGTATCTACTACTCATTATCCCAGCACAGGCAGGGCCTCAGTCAGATTATTTAGAAGGGTAGATACATACCAACAATGGAACTAGGAAGCATAAGTTCAAGTCTGAATCAGTTGTTCTGGGTGCACAAGGCTGGTCATATATATAAATTTACCTAGCAGACTACTGCTGTTTGACCTTTCACAGAGATGTGTGCACAAAGGGTAGACTAAACGGTAATAATTCTTATTCTTTTTATCTTCCATAGCTGGGGATTGAACCCAGGACCTCATTGACAAGTGTACTATCACTAAACTATGTAACAACAACCTAGGCCAAGGCAATTCTTCTGATAATATTTTAGGGGGTTCTTGCTCATATATGATAGAAAACATACTATTCTATGCAGGCCCATGCACTAGGAAGGGTGTTAGAGGCAGGGAGAGGTATGTATCATATTTGAGAATGAATAAAAGAAACAATAAAACAACCTAACTAGCAAGGCAAAGAGCTATGTCTGCTTGTCGTTCTCAGTCGAATCTCTTCTGGGACAGGGGAGATGGCTGACCGGACGGAGGTGCCTGAGCACAGGTCTGACAACCTGAGTGCTATCCCCTATCCTGCACAGTGGCAGGAGACAGCCAGTTCTTGAAGATGTCCTCTGACATGTACTTGTGTGCAGTGGCACAGCACACCTGCATTCACACACACACACAATACATATATCACACACAGAAAAACACTTAAATAAAGCAACATCTATGTTGAAACAATAATACAGAAACAAAGAAACATTAAAAAATTAATGAAGGTCTGTGTAGAACGACAAAAGCAAATGCCTGTTAGTCTGCTACCACAGGGAAGTTTGTTCTCGAAGAGGCAAGACGAGCTGAGCTCTTCTTTTTCAAATCCTGTCCATGTATATTCAAATTTGAAGCAGAAAGGAAGCCAGCAAACTGAAAATCTGGCATTTAAAAATCAATCATTCAGTCGGTCACCAAATGAAGACTATTTCAATAGCCAAAAAAGAAAAGAAACCGGCCAAGAACACAGCAACAATACAGTATTTCTCCGGACTCCAATAGGGCTAGTGCATGAGTAAGCACACCCAGAAATCTTACAACTTACATGGATACTTGAGACCTACATGGAAACAGTAGGTTCTATCTTGTTTTTTCTGGATCTTGCTTTGCTTTAGCAGCGGGTTATATGTTTCCCCACATATGCAGAGCTGTAGATCGTGGCTATGAAAACTTCTTTCTCTGACTTGTGTACAGTGTGTGATCCAAGGAATAAAGAGATGCCTGATTAGATGCATTTAGGCTCTGACCCCCATTAGAATCATGCCTGTTAACATGCTGGACACTGTGTCAAGCATTTTTCTAGATGTTTCCTTCGTTAGACTTCAGGTAAGTGTTATTTAGTGTCAAAGGTGGAAATGCTCACTTTAAGGTAAACTTTGCAAGGCTGTCTTTAAATCATTTCATGTGAGACTGGAAGGGGCCCCCGGGACAGGACAAGAGTGAACTCTGTGAGTGTACTCTGGACGCTAGGCCAAAATTATATAAGTAGGAGCTCACTGCAGTAAAGGGCACAGAGATTTTCTCAGAGAACACCAAGAACCACAGCAAGTCTACACTTTGTTCCATGGTGAAGGATTCAAAGAGTAAACATTAAGATAAAACAGATGGACAGGAAAAATAAAGCTTAGTACGGAGCTTCCATAGACTCAGATACACTGAACGTGCAGTTTTTCCTAGGCAGCACTATGATCGTGCAGAAAAACTAGAAAGCAAACAAGTTAAGTTTAATTATAAAATAAGGCCAAGCAAAACGACCAAGCCTCTCTCTATCAGGAGGCCATGTTCCACAAGCCCCGTCTACTGGAACCACTGGAGGACTAGGAAGCATTTTCATCATTAAGTGGTATTTCAAGTAACTGTTTACTAAGCCCCAGTAAACAACACTAGTTATACTAGAATAAGAAAACACACACGTGCCTTCACAATGCTTTCTAACCACTCAAGTTTATTGTGTAGCCTTACTGTACAGGACTTACTGCAAATAGTCTCTATGGTTTCTCCATTTCCCATCAGCTCTGTGAGCCACCTCAGTCCTGAATTAAGCCTCCTAGATTTCCACAGAGCAAATGAATGGCTTTTTGTGGGGCTGGATGATATTATATGAGGGAGTATAGGAGATCCCCAGGAACTTCTCCCCAACTCAATTTAGAGCAAACAGATATGTGCTTGAAAAGTCTAAAGTGGCAGGAAGACTGATCATCAGTTTTTTGTGAGGTCACCCTATTTGCTGGCACCCTAATATCAGCACGCTTGCACACCGCGTAACTTCTTCCCATGCTCCTTGTGCTGAGATACAGTTCTCAGACATTTAAGAGCTAAGACCCGAGTCTTCCCTGCAGTATTAGAGCACCACCTTGTGTCAGGAAACTGACCGAATACACAGAAAGCTGTATTTCAGATACCTTAGTTGTCCAAAGTTTTACTGTCCAGTCAAATGACGAAGTGACAAACAGATGCGAGAAGTCTACTGCTCCAACAGCCGCATGACAGTGGATTCCAGTGATGGGTCCCTGATGTCCCTCAAACATCTCACTGATTCCAGCTTTGCTAGTTCATAAAAGTGAAAATGTTAGGGAACTCTCTTGTAAGTACATCACATATTTTCTGAACGTTTTTATTCATTTCTTTTTTATTTATTTTTTTGGTTTTTCGAGACAGGGTTTCTCTGTAGCTTTGGAGCCTATCCTGGAACTAGCTCTTGTAGACCAGGCTGGTCTCGAACTCACAAAGATCCGCCTGCCTCTGCCTCCCGAGTGCTGGGATTAAAGGCATGCGCCACCACCACCCGGCTTCATTTCTTTTTTTAAAAAGAGTAGCCTGAGGTGCTCTGGAACTTACACAGGCCAGAATAGCTTCACATGCAGAGATCCACCTTCCTTTGCCTCCAGAGTGGTGAGATTAAATGTGTGCACCATCACACCCAGTCAGTGTATCATAATACTGTGGGTTTATATACCAGATATTGACTTAACTTCAAACACAATTCTACATGCATATTTCATCTGCATAACTTATGCCAAATATTATTGGATTCAGATTTGATATCACTACTGAAGTAGTGGGGACATTTTGGAACCATAAACACCATGCTGTTGACAAGAGAACTCAAAAGTCCATCATCTGTGCTGGTAGACTAAGGACACAGAGATGCTGTGTAAAGATAACCTGGACTAATTTACATCAAAAGCTTTGAAGTGAAGGTGATCTATATTGGAAATGAGGTCCAGATGCTCAATGGTTTTAAAGAACAGCTAGACAACTTCAAAACAGACTAAACAGCTGGTGAAAAGTCAGTCAGTTTAACATATGTAGGGACACCACTCTACTATTATCAGTAGGCTTGCACTAAAGCAACCAGAAAACAGGTGACAGTCAGTTACAAACCTGAAGGCCAACTGTGGTATATGCATCTGCATTTCTAATGGCTGAACATGCCTCCTACCAGTAGCTTCTGTGAGCGCATGCACACACAAATCCCTACAATGTACTGCAAGCCACACAATCCAAAACACATGAACCCAAACTCCTCCTGTTAAACAAACTTAGGTTTTAGGGGCCTGAATGTAATGTCACAAGTCTAGGACAAGATTCTACTCAAATAAGCAAGTTGCTTTAGTGAGAAGAATCAAGAGAAAAGTTTCGAACAGCGGCGAATTACCTGCCGTGGCGGCATGCCGTATACACAGAACCTTCCTCACTGCCCACCACAAAGTTGTTGACATCTCCGACAGGGAAGGACATAGAGGTCACAGCCACTGCCTTTGACTGTTTATGAACCAACTCCATGCTATCCTACGTAGACAAAAGTAAGAAAATGAATTATTTTGTAAAGCTTTAATTTCAATTCTTCAAAAAAAAAAAGCTTCTACTTTTAACTGGTTTGCAAGTTATTGCTTTAACATACTATTACTATAAACCTACATCAGCTAAATAAAAAAGGCTTGATAAAATATATTCAAACTATCAACACACGGTCAGGTTGATAATCTATATAATATAAAAATAGCTATAAATGATAAAAATGTTATAAATGAAACTGGGGTATATATACAGTTAAAAACTTAACATTTACTTGAAAACTTCACATTCCTAAGTCTAACCCACCTGTGGGTGGGAGAGCATGTCCAAACTCCAGGAGCAAATTTTCCCGTCGGTAGAGATGCTAATCAGGTTATGGGCATTTTGTGTTCCAACAACATTCACACAGTAGACAGGGTGCTAAAAATGTGAAACAGGGTTTTTCAGAGGTTATTTCAAAACAACAACAACAACAAAAACAGAAAAGATTAGTATAATCACAGACATTCCATTTCTTATCAAAACAGTTTTGCAACCTGACAGCTTTTGTCTTGTTGTTACTGGAGCTGAACCCAAGACCTTGAGCATTGCTGGGACAGCACTCCATCACTGAGTCACTGCCGCAGCCCTGGAATTAGTTTTAATGTGAAGTTGGTTGCTATTCCAACAATTAACAAAAAATGACTTCCTGACATATGCACCCCACATACAAGGAAGCATGTTCGGAACCCATGCTGCTGGAGACTATTACATGGTCAGTACTGAGGGTGCACAGAAGTCGAATGGAATAACTCCTTACTTACTGTGTGTGCAGCAGCTGACAGCGGAGTTCTTTGCACGGGAGTTCTTTTATTGCTGCGGTTATCCCAAAGCACAATTTGGCCTGAATATGTACCACCAACGACAAGATTCGGATGGAATTTTGCAAATGTAGCAGACATTACAGCTGACTGCAAAGAAGTAGAATTTTTGTATTTAAGATTTAAATGGGAGGAGTTGGAAGAGGCGAGTCCGGTCTCAAAATGGAGGTAAAACCGCCGCCCGGTCGCCCCCAGCCTGACTCAGGCCGTTGCCGCCGCCGCCGCTGGGGGGAGGAGGGCCATGATCCAAAGGAACCAGAACAGTTGAGGAAACTGTTTATTGGTGGTCTGAACTTTGAAACCACAGATGATAGCTTAAGAGAGCATTTTGAGAAATGGGGCACTCATACAGACTGTGTGGTAATGAGAGATCACCAAACAAAACGTTCCAGGGGCTTTGGTTTTGTGACCTACTCTTGTGTTGAAGAGGTGGATGCTGCAATGTGTGCTCGGCCACACAAAGTTGATGGGCGTGTGGTGGAACCCAAGAGAGCCGTCTCTAGAGAGGACTCTGTAAAGCCTGGTGCCCATTTAACAGTGAAGAAAATCTTTGTTGGTGGTATTAAAGAGGATACGGAAGAGTATAACCTGAGAGACTACTTTGAAAAGTATGGCAAGATTGAAACTATAGAAGTCATGGAAGATAGGCAGAGTGGGAAAAAGAGAGGATTTGCTTTTGTGACTTTTGATGACCATGACACAGTTGATAAAATTGTTGTTCAGAAATACCACACTATTAATGGGCATAATTGTGAAGTGAAAAAGGCCCTTTCTAAACAAGAGATGCAGTCTGCTGGATCACAGAGAGGCCGTGGAGGTGGATCTGGCAATTTTATGGGTCGTGGAGGGAACTTTGGAGGTGGTGGAGGTAATTTTGGTCGTGGTGGAAACTTTGGTGGAAGAGGAGGCTATGGTGGTGGAGGTGGTGGCAGCAGAGGTAGTTACAGAGGTGGTGATGGTGGATATAATGGATTTGGAGGTGATGGTGGCAACTATGGCAGTGGTCCTGGTTACAGCAGTAGAGGAGGCTATGGTGGTGGTGGACCAGGCTATGGAAACCAGGGTGGTGGATATGGTGGTGGTGGAGGAGGAGGATATGACGGTTACAATGAAGGAGGAAATTTTGGTGGAGGTAACCATGGTGGTGGGAACTATAATGACTTTGGAAATTATAGTGGACACCAGCAATCAAATTATGGACCCATGAAAGGGGGCAGTTCTGGTGGAAGAAGCTCAGGCAGTCCCTATGGTGGTGGCTATGGATCTGGTGGTGGAAGTGGTGGATATGGTAGCAGAAGGTTTTAAAAAAACAGCAGAAAAGGGCTACAGTTCTTAGCAGGAGAGAGAGCGAGGAGTTGTCAGGAAAGCTGCAGGTTACTTTGAGACAGTCGTCCTAAATGCATTAGAGGAGCTGTAAAAATCTGCCACAGAAGGAGCGGTGATCCATAGTCAGAAAAGTTACCGCAGCTTAAACAGGAGCCCTTCTTGTTCAGGACTGTCAGAGCCACAGTTTCCAAAAAGTGCAGCTATTGATTAATGCAACACAGTGTCAATTAGATGTACATTCCTGAGGTCTTTTATCTGTTGTAGCTTTGTCTTTTTCCTTTTCTTTTCATTACATCAGGTATATTGCCCTTTAAATTGTGGTAGTGGTACCAGGAATAAAAAATTAAGGAATTTTTAACTTAAAAAAAAAAAGATTTAAATGGGAGCCAGGTGTGAGTCCCAGCACTTAGGAGACAGAAGTAGGCAGGCCTCTGAGTTCAAGGCCAGCTTGGTCTACAGAGTTCTAGGATAGCCAGAGAAACCCTGTCTAAAAAAAAAAAAAAAAAAAACCCAGCCAAACATTTAAAAGAAAAATCTGACAAATTAGAAAAACAAATATACTATCTAAAATATTACCCTCTCTACTGCTTAAAAACAATCCATTCAATTTTAATTTTGTAAGAAATAAAAATTTAGAATATTTTGTGTTCAAAAGTCAAATACAATGTTTACATGTTTACATAGTTATCAAACAAAGCAAAAGTTGCTTCAGTTACAGTTCTGAAAGGAAAGCTGGCCTGTGACGGCCTCTGACTGTAATATGACAGTAAAGAACATGCTAGTTTGGGTTCAGAGTGTATATTTTGGATTAGGACACTATTAAGATTTTAATATATACAACCAGAGTCACAAATTCAAATCTTTTACTAAATCCACTTAAAAAAAAAATCTACATCTGCTTCCTACTTCAACCACATGTTTTTACTTAAAACTATAGAGATGCAACTCCTCAGGCCATGTCTAAGTGATTCAGTGGGCCATGTCTAATTATACATTCAGCAATAAGTTCTTGAGAAACTCCCTGTGGGAAAGACAGCTTCCAAAAGATTCCTTTATATGGTCAGTCACAATAACGGAAGTTGCAACTGCAAAGACCCTTAGGTGTGATTGAACATGGTAAGAGGCGTTAGGAGAGCTAGAAAAGGCAGCTCATATTGAACTCAGAGTGTTCAGCTTTCTGCTGACATCTGTTTGCAAATATGGAGTGGTTTGGTAAATGCCAATCCAATGAAATCATCATGTTGACAAGAGAAGAGAAAAGGCAGTTGTCTACATTCATGAATGAATCCTTAAATGTGGGGAGACGGCTGAAAGGCCATCTTACCTGGCAGTGGAACACATACTCTGGGGTAGTCTTTTTGTACTTCATATTCCACACAAGGGCCACACCATCAGGCTCATGCGGAGCCTCTTCATTGTTATTATAGGAAGCCACAAGCAACTCTGGATACTGTTCACAAGAATCAAACAGATAAAGAAGTTGAAGAATAATAAGAACTATTATGCTCTTAACCATCATCAGATTGTTCTGAAAATTATCATTACAGTTACTCTCACCAAGATATTAGCGCAAGTTTAAGTTAGCAGAGTTGATTATTTAAAATTTTTAAATGTTAAAACAGTTCATTAAAATGTTTAAATTTTAAATAAAGTATTCAGTGGGTAATTAAATTAGCAAAATTGGATTTGGGCAAAAAGCCCTGAATTTTAAATCTTAAAGCAGTTCCAATTCTTCCTTCCAATGTACACAAATTAAAGTGATAATGATAACATTAGAACCATCACCCGTTATTATTTATTTTAAATGATACATATTGACTTAATTACAAAAGTTCTAAATTAAAGCTATATGCTAATTAGAATTAAAAAGTGAGTTTTGCTATACTTTACCTGGGATGACCAATCCAAACAGCTAACAACCCGATGCTTTGACCAACGCTCATCAAAAAACTGTCGATTTAATGATAGCTTAGCACCTGCTTGAATCTCTCTGTAGAAAAAGATCACCCCCCCCCAAAAAAAACAGTGTTATAGCGTGTGTCACTCTTCATATTAACATACTTTAAGACTGTGGCAGCAAGGCTCTTAGGAATTAAACATTACCCTTCTTTGTCTTCCAAATCTCTCCCACTGTAGTCAAAGAAGATGTTAATCTGCTCAGAAAGGGCTCTTTCTACAATTCTTGTAGAATGGTCAAAGAAACTTAAAAATTCCTCTGAGTGTAAAATTTGTTGCTTTTCTTCTTCTGTTAGTTCATGAGGGGGAGCTGAAAAAAAAAAACATTTTTTTTAAAGTATGGTTTTAGGCCAACCAAAGCCTGTCAACTCACTATTACAGTTTGGATCAAGAAATGCCACTCATTCTTTGTAAATGAGACTCGCCTCTGTGATCCAGGACATTTGATTCTACTTTAGCTCATGAACAGTAAAACAAGTTTTAAGAGGAATCAGCAGAGAAAGCCAAAACTTTAACTACGTCAGGGTACCTGTGCTATCACTCTCTTCGTCTTTTGTTAAGGTTTTCTCTTCTTCGGGCTCAACAGGAGGTTTAGGAGTTGTTATGTCATCTTCCTCCTCCTCATCTGAACAAGGATGGAACAATAACAAAGATTAGCTTAATACAAACAGCTGGCGATTGATTCCGAGGCACTATCTCAGGAATCTCAAGCCCCTCAAGATGAAACAGACCGCTGTCAAGACCCTGTACAAACAGGGGAAGATTTACCAGCACCAACTTAACAAACGAAATGGAAGCTCTAGATTTTTAGAGTTAGCCTAAATCTGTAACTACATAAAAATGAGCGAGGTATGTAAGTAGCATGGACTCCTCGTGGAAGTCTTTAAAAGCAGAACAACATGTGACTCCTACACAGCTCTGTAGAGCATGCTGACACATTAATGCTGCAGAATGAGGAAAATCAAATGTCTGAAACGGCCCACAGAGCTCGGCTGCTTACTTGTGAGCTGAAACCATCAGTGTCTGATGGGTCTTCCTAGGACATAAAGATGCTTACATTAACTCTCTATTATATATAGGTTGCTATCTGAGAGGCAGATTTTAAAGATAATAGCTTTGAGATCACATTTTCTATTCTGTCATTTTAAATGCAAGTCTCATTATCTATCACTGTATGATGTGGCAACAGTACTTAAAACAGTGTTCTTTAATTTGAAAAAATATTCGGAAATATATAATGCTTATAAGACTTTTAAAAAGTACCAAATCTCATAAATCCTCAAACCAGCATATAGCTTAAAATAGTTTATTTAAAAATGTTATAGTACATATTACCCTGTCTACCATCTCTTTTAGCTACAAACCAAGGTAGATTTCATGAAGAAAACATGTATTTTTCCTGCCTAAGCACATCTTAGCTGTCTATTAGGGAATGGCAGCAGGCATCTGCAACAGAGTGCGTCGCAAGTAATGAAAGCCTATTCAATAAAGGGACTTGCCTTGTCTGTTACAGTCATTTCCCTGACCCATGTACAAAATGATCTAAAACACATACGCACACAAGCGACACAAAAGAACGGTCAAGGATGGGAACCAGCTGCCAAGTCACGGTCCCAGCAGTCAGGCCAGCTGACTAGATAGCAGCAGCCAGATGGCACTGCTGGGATTGTGTCTTTCTGCTGCAAGGTGGCAAGGGGATGGCATAACATTCTTCCGCTTGACTGCTTCCAATCCCGTGTCTCTCCCCAATGGTGAGCCTGTGCAATTACCCACACTCCAGGAGGCTACAGACAAGCCTTTACCCTGCAAACAAAATGCAGCTTGTAGGCCACACCAGCTGCCAAACCACACACAGTGTTAGATTTAGGGAGCTAAGAAAATCTTTCCAACTCTATAGTATAAGCAATAAAAATATAACTGTACCTGTGCACAGAAAGCTTTAAATGGCACTGTGTAACGCACACAATGATACAACCTCCAACTTAATCAGAATGATAATGACGTATGCCAATCCTACATTACTTGAAATTGAGCGATTTTTACGTCTGACAAGTTTACAGAACTGGGATAAATGGCACGAGTGATTTCAATATATGCTCATACTTTTGAACCAAATGGTGAAGGTTAAAATTTTTCCTTTCAAGGGCCTCAATCAGCCACAAAGGAAAACAGTAATCACTGTCTTTTCAGCCAGCCCAACCGCATTTGTCAGCCCTTTCTCCGTCAATGCAGCCAGAGCAATCAACCTGCCAAACATTCAGAATGGAAAAACAATCTGAAAATACAGGGTATAATGCACCTGCCAGTGAAAATGGCCATTTCAAGAAAAGCTAGTGATCTCAGTGACCCTGCTGAGGAGGCGGTGGCGCAAAGGGGAAAGAACACGTAGAAGAATTCTTAGTGATCGCCACTCTCCTGCACACTGACACTTCCTTACAAAGCATGCCAATTACAGCTTTTGTGCTACTTAAAAAAATGAAAGCTTTTTTTGGGCAAAATAATCACATAGAGAAACAGAAAGACACTACTTCTTCTTAGATGAATTCTCATACACAAAGGATTATTAATCTGAAAACAGTGTGTCTGATGGTGACTCTATCCTTACTGTTCTAACATTAGGATGTGACTCTGCCATAAGATAATCTGCAGGGATACTGATGAAATAATTTAATTACATTTACATATAAGCTGACTTCTAGAATAACAGATCATATTTTCATGAAAAATTTAGTATGTGTTGCTCTTGCCGCGCTGTGGGTTTCTTTCTTTCTTTTTTACATTTAGCGTGAGAAAAGAATGTACCTCAATTTTTGCTAATACTTTCAGCTTTCCTGATCAATTCTCTTAACTAATGGGTTTGCTGTATGTAAATTCTAAAATTTACATTGTAGATGTAGACTTTGAGTCACCCTGGACAAGTCATTCTCAAGCAAGGTGGATTACACATCTTCTACCTCTACTCTGCTCATTAATACCACTTCCAAGTGTCAGCTCCAAAGACAGGCGTCAAATTCCTGTGGTAATGCACAGAGTCAGGATTTTAGTGCGAAGTGACCTTCTAGTTTGCATATTTAACAGAAAGGCTCTTGTTTACAGACACTCTTTCCTTCTGAAATATTAAATATAGATCAAGTATGTTAGCTGCTGGTCTGTCTGTCTGTACATAGTATTTGCTACACCATAATGAGCTGGATGATTAGCAGCAATCCTGTAAACACGTCTCTTGGAATTTTTATTTTAGAATCAATGAACATACATCCTTTTCTACAATGATTAAAAATGGATTTAAAAACTATAATTAGTACTTAAATCAAGCTTCAGAAAGGTCATTAAACTAATTTTCCAAGAATATAAAAACAAACAATAGGCTGCTTAAAAAATACTACAAAGTGAATTATTTTTGTTATAAAGCATTTCCTAATCACATATATATGTGAATGTTCCTCGGGAGCCAATATGCCCTTCTTAACTGAGAACTTCTACAGCCATAGCTATCACAGAACCACTAATATGGCCCTAGATCTAATACCACAGTTGTAAAGATGGGCTCAAGGCACTCCCTGTTATGTGGTAAGCTATAACATACTTAAAACTGGAAGACTGTAAGTGAACAGGAAGACTGCCAGGCTACATCAATTCGCTGATGAATATTCATGGCTACACGCTAAGTGGTTAACTCCATGCTTTCCCTGACAGAGAAGCTAAGGTTACAGACTGAGCAGTAAAAAGTGCAGAGAGATAGCAGTTACTTTCAAAATGACACATCTGTCATTGCATGCTAAAGCTAGGTTTAATGAACCACTGAATTTTTATTGCGAGTTAACACCAAAATTGTGAGGCATTTTGGTGAGATGGAAAGAAAACTGTTCTGTAAATTAAACTGCACCTAGAGACAACACCAAGAAGTGAGGTTCTGGTCGCTAGAATAATCAGCAAAGCAGTGGGTTAATCAGTTAAATCATCTGTGAAATGGGTGGCTTCTGTTAAACTGAAGGAAGGTGTCTTCTGAACAGGGGCTCTCATTTACATGCCATTCATACTTCAGGAATGTTTAAGAAGCCATAAAGTATTCTTTAGAACAATTCTACAGTAACCACATTTAGATAATACTATGCAAGATATTAGAATATCCATAATAAACAAACACTGCAACTTATAAATCCATCACTTATGGTTTTCAATATAAAGCTAATAAATCCCATGGCTAGTACATTGCTGTTCAGGAAATATAATTGTTGGTAACAGTTCATTGTTAGCATTATTACACTGACATACATCCTTTTAAGATGATTTAATATCTTATGATGAACTACTAACTTAAATCATAAGTTTATGTTGCTCATAAAAATGACTCAGCTTAAAAATTCAACTAACAAATAATGCTGTAAACATCTACCAGCAGTGGGGATTCCCCAATAATTAATTTTAAAATCCAGACTAGAGCCGTGTGGTGGCGCACGCCTTTAATTCCAGCACTCATGAGGCAGGGGCAGGCGGATCTCTGTGAGTTTGAGACCAACCTGGGCTACAAGAGCTAGTTCCAGGACAGGCTCCAAAGCCACAGAGAAACCCTGTCTCAAAAAACCAAAAAAAAAAAAAATCCAGACTAGACAGGAGCAATTTTCCCTTAATATTTTCTAAATGATCTTAAGATTTATTTATTTACTTATTATTTATTTAATGTGGGCAGGTACATGCCTGGGTCCATGTGCGCCATGGTGCCCATGAGGATGCCAGAGAATAACTTGTGGGAGTTAAGTCTGGGTCCTGGGGATCAAAGTTGGTCATCAGTGTAGGCAGCAAGTATTTTTACCCACTGAGCAATCCTGCCTGCCCCCATACATCTGTCTTCTTACACCTTCAAATCAAATGATTATTTAACACAACCTGCAATGAAACAAAGTTGTATCAGTGTACTGATAAGAGTCACTCCTTCTTCCTGGGCGGTGGTGGCACACACCTCTAGTTCCAGCACTTGGGAGGCAGAGGCAGACTGATCTCTGAGTGTGAGGCCAGCCTAGTCTATATAGAGTGAGTTCAAGGACAGCAATGGCTACACAGAGAAACCCTGTGTTCCTGTCTTTCTTGCTGTTTTAATAGGATCACATCTATTTGCTTAATAATTTGGATTTCAACAAGGGAAACAGAGCTAACATCTTAATAACAAGTATTTTGAATTTAGATATGTTGGGAGGAAATAAATATTTTAGTTTGTGTGTATGATTGTTTTGCCTGCATGTATAGCATATTTGTGCAGGACCTGCGGAGGCCAGAAGAGAGTGTTGGATCCTGCTGGGACTGGAGACAGGCAGCTGGGCTCACAGGATAGCTGGAGTGCTAAAAATCAAACTCACGTCCTCAGAAGAGCAACCAGTGCCCTTAACCACATCTCTCTAGCCCTCTCAACATAACTTTTCTTAAATAGAAAATTCGGATTTTATTTTGGCTGAATTGGTATTATTAGTAATCCAGTTATCTGTGATCTCATTAAATATTACTTTTTCGCCTGGGTCATAGTTTTATTCAGATTTAAATTCTTCAATTCAAAATTAAGAACAAATGGCATACTCTCAGCTCTATATTCTCACATATTAAAGGTTAACGTTAATTCATTAAATAATTTATTTTGAAGTTTTTTGTTGTTATGTTTTTGTTTTTTGTTTTTTTTTTTTTTTTTTTTTTGGTTTTTCGAGACAGGGTTTCTCTGTGGCTTTGAAGCCAGTCCTGGAAATAGCTCTTGTAGACCAGGCTAGTCTCGAACTCACAAAGATCCGCCTGCCTCTGCCTCCCGAGTGCTGGGATTAAAGGCGTGCGCCACCACCGCCTGGCCATTGAAGCTTTTTAAAACTCCATTTTAGATAAGGCTAATGCTAAATTATTAACTAGAAGACCCACATATTTAGTCTACAAATGGGAAGTATGGATTCTAGATAATAAGATCATATAACAAAAGATCATAAGTTGTTCATATATAACAATCTTCTGTACATTATAAACACTAATCAGCATTAATATCTGGTTCATTAAACCAAGAAGCAAGGCTGTTCTGCTTCTAACCCGAGTTTCTCTCACTGCAGACTCAGGTTCATCAACTAACTTTCCAGGCCCTCAGCTTCCAAAGATTGTAAACTGCTGGGTAGGTTAACCAGCCTTTTTTGATTCCTTTATACTTTAAATCCTTTTTGTAACTAAAAAAACAAAAATGCAACAACAAAAATCCACACTGAAGAGGCAGATAATAAAAAAACAATGCTATTTTCAAAAGTTAAAACTTTTAAAAGGAAAGGGCAGAAAGTAAGAGTGTGCCTGTGGGCCTGTGGAAGCTGCCTGCCTGCAGAGAAGGGAATTGACTGAGGTCACATGGTCTCAGTCAATTTCATTCACAGTAGGTGCTTTAAGGCAGCTAAGCGCCTTGATTCAGAAACAGTACCATAACTCACAGTGTAAACCTGACAGTAAGAAGACAGCTAGACTAGAGAGAAACATCGCGAAATGAAGCCGCCTTTTAAAAGGGCAGGATTAACCATGTAAGTAAAAGGCAGGCTGTGAGACTGAAGGCCAGTTTTCACTCACGCTCCTCCGGCACTGACCACACTGCCTTCTGGATTGACTTGTTACACGCCAGTTGTGAGAATAAAAATTTGTTTCATGGCGAACTTTTTTTCTCAGATAATTACAATAAAAAAAAATTGCAGTGCTGGGGCGTGAACTCAGTGTTTCATGTGAGGCAAACATGCCACCACGAAACCAGACTCTGAGTCCCTTAAGTAACTGCTAAATGGTAACCATCTGGCTCAGTTGGAGGAGCGCTGAATTAAAGCAATGGATGTGGTTAAACACAAGTGTTCTCATTATAAAAATCTTATTTAATGTTTCTTCGTCTTGCCTCTAGAATTTCCACAACATGGGAATGAAATTTAATGTCATGAAATTAATTGTAATGACATTAAAAAAACAAATTATCTAATTTTTGTAAGTAGTTGCAAAGGCTATATGACTGGCTTCAGGTTATGAGAATATGCTTCTCATTCTTCACTTGGATACTCGAAGCGCTAACTAAAGCACAAAACTGAGGAAAAGGTGATCTACTGCCTTCATATGCAGACGGCAGACACTCAATAAACTCAGTGAACACTTGTTAGGTGCAAATATGAACAAACATGGGTTTTTATAAAGTAAGCCTCGAAATGTAGTCTACACAGGAGAACTCCAAAAGATGCTGAAGTGGGTGGATGCATCCTCTGCAAAGGGCTCCATTCACCTATCTTCCCCTTTCATTTCCGTCAATGAAGAAAAATTCTGTTTATTATCGGTGAAAGGGCTTCGTGCTTCCTCCTTCCCTGCAGGTCACACTAAAACGATGCTACACTGATGCAGACACGGCAATGCGCTGTCTGAGCCACATTCTCCTTTTCAATGAAGCGTTGCTGCACATTCTACACCAATAAACTTGGCACTTGTTAGTAGTTTTTAAAAAGAAGATATAGTGAGAAAAGAGATGGTATTTTTTTTAAAAAAAATTCATTATTTATAGCTGTCTGTATTGGACTGTAACAAAACTTAAAACTACTTAGTATAGGTTACAAACAAAAACACAAAGTTTGCTGTCTTGTGGCAACATGAGAGACAATATATATATCTTAGAATTGGTTAAACGTGGTTTGAAATAGTAGTTACTAGCTGGTAAGCCTTAATAACCACCTCTTATTTTTAAGCTTCTTTGTATGTAAATAAGTATCAACACTTGGACTGGCACAGTGGTTAAGAGCACTGGCTGCTCTTCCAAACGTCCTGAGTTCCATTCCCAGCAACCACACAGTGGCTCACAACCATCTGTAGTAGAGTCTGATGCCCTCTTCTGGCATAAAGTCATACATGCAAATAGAGCACTCATACACATTAAATAAGTAAATAAATTAATCTTTAAGAAAAAAAGAATCAAGGCTTAACATTTGGGGTTGTTGTGTGTGTGTGTGTGTGTGTGAGAGAGAGAGAGAGAGCAGGCACGAGTGTGTGTGTATACACACATGCACTACATACATGTAGCACCTGTGTATACGTGGCCACAGAAACCAGAAGACAGCATCAGAGATCCTGGATGAGGATTTCCATGATATCGTAAGTGACTCAATGTGGTAACTAGGATCCTCTGGGGGAGCAATAAGAGCTCTTAGCTACCGAGCCATCTCTTCTGGATCCCAACCTTCAAGATTGGTGACAGGGTTAGAAATGCAAACCTAGTATGTGGTGAGCACTGGACAGTTAGATTTTCAGCCACTGATTTAAACAGAATTAAAAATTCTCAAGGACTATTATAAACAGAGAGCTTCAATAATATACTTAAGAGACGCTGACAGATTCGACCGAGTTCAGAATTCACAAAGTGAGCACATGCTTAAGTCTCTACAGTGACACAAAAATGGAATTCAAGAAGGCTCTCCAGGAGACTATGTAATGGTTTCACATCTGAGCCTGAGAACACACATGAAAGCAGGAGATGAAGTACCCAGGTGAAGTGTGTTCTCCTAAACAGGTATCGCTGATTACCGTGGGCAGTCAGTCCCCACCACACGCTACACACAGACATCACAGCAACAAGAAATAGTTCCTAGGCTCAGGGAAAAGGCGGCTAATTTAAAGTATAATACTGTTAAAGGCCACTCACCCTGCATAAGTCCAAAATTGGGGAAAAATATCTGAAAATTTTTAACTGAAAATTTAAAGATAAATTAAACATTAGGTTACATTTACACACTTGATTTTCTATAATTCACTAGGAAAAAGTGTTCCCTATACATGAGCCATTATAAGAGTAATTTATAACATGCCCACAATGCCTTATGCAAAATTCCCAAATTGTCAACAGTTCCAAAAACCTAACTACTTAGTGGCTAACACTGACATGATCATACAAAAAGCTATTTGTAATTATTATTTACTCCATTTAGTCTGCTTCCATCTTTTACTTCGGGAACGTCAATGTCCAAGATGCTGTTGGGATGTTAATGTATGGTAATATACTTTACCACTTGCCTGAAAGCTGGATGGTTACAAAAACCCAATACATATATTGCCCCAAAGGTTTTAGATAGAGACTGTGGACCTACACTCAGAATCCTTTCTGTGTAACAACAAACTCATTAGTTTAGCTGGCTAAAAAAAGATCATATTTCTTTGTGCTTGAGCCATTAGTTTTTTAATGATACTTT
This sequence comes from Dicrostonyx torquatus, assembly GCA_028555095.1. Lineage (NCBI taxonomy): Eukaryota > Metazoa > Chordata > Mammalia > Rodentia > Cricetidae > Dicrostonyx > Dicrostonyx torquatus. The sequence continues at coordinate 6,266,753 of JAQHUG010000090.1, read as the reverse complement.
AAAAATTAATCCTCTTAAAAATAAGTACTCTGGTCAGGCGGTGGTGGCGCACGCCTTTAATCCCAGCACTCGGGAGGCAGAGGCAGGCGGATCTTTGTGAGGTTGAGACCAGCCTGGTCTACAAGAGCTAGTTCCAGTGCAGGCTCCAAAGTCACAGAGAAACCCTGTCTCAAAAAACCAAAATAAATAAATAAGTACTCTGGTTTAAGAGCCGAAGGACTCCACATTTAACATAAGGATCTGTCCACAGGGCTTTGACTCACACCCATATTAAAGGCTACTCAAGAATCAACAGAGTCCTTAAAAAATAAAAGGAAGCTTAAGAATTAGGTCTATACATGTTCATGTATTACATTAAAAAAAAAAAAAAAAAGGCCAGGCAGGACCACATGTGTGTGCCTGCTAACTCCAGTGTTATGGAGGACAGAAACAGGAGGATAGCTGGGACTTGCTAGCTGCCAGTATAGTTCCAGGTTCAATGAGGCAGAATCTGCGTGTCCAGGTAATGAGGCAAAGTGATAGAGGACACCCATCCTCCTCGAGTCTTCATGTGCATGCATGCATGCATGCATATACCACACTCCCTCACCCCTAAATGCCAAACATCAGAGATAAAGAAGAGGCTGGTGGTGGTGCCCGCCTTTAATCCAGCACTCAGGAGAGAAGGACAGGCAAATCTCTGGGAGTTCGAGGCCAACCTGGTCTATAAAATGAGTTCTAGGACAGCCAAGACTACACACAGAAACCCTGTCTCGAAAAGCAAAAACAAAACTAAAACAAAAACAAAAATAAAAGATAAAGAAAAAAACAACCCAATCTATTCACTTAACACAGTCTTAACGACAGTCGTACTAAGGGCAGACACTCACCTTCTTTGGGCTGAGCTGAAACAGGGGTCTGAGTCTCCTTTGTATATGTGACGATTTCTCGAGGGGGAAAGTCAACTTGAGTAACTTTGGCCATTCCAAGTTTAATAGGTCCTCGTCTAAATGAGTGAATAGAAATGCTTTTAAACACAATGAAAGATAAATTTACAAGCTTGCTATTTTCAAAACTTTAGAACTGAACATTATGTGTATCTAGCACTGAAATGTAAAACCCTGCGTTTCTAGAGAAATGTGAGGCGATGGATGAACTGGCTTTATCTTAGCAAAAGGCACCTTTTCTCATTTTAAAAACCAAGTTGGTGTTTTTATTATTATCATCATCAATAATTTGTTTATTTATTATGTATACAATGTTCTGTCTGCAGACCAGAAGAGGGCACCAGATCTCATTACAGATGGTTGTGAGCCACCATGTGGTTGCAGGGAATTGAACTCAGGACCTCTGGAAGAGCAGCCTCTTAACCACTGAGCCATCTCTCCAGCCCGGTTTTCATTTTCAAAAGGTGGGAGTAGTGCCATTTCTCAGGACACGGAGAGGTGTGGGGAGTGACAGTTTGAAAGGGTAGGAGTTTCGGAATGGACTGCTAAACACAGTAGGTAGGCTGGAAGAACTAGCAGCCATGATTCCAGACTTTCTTGAAGAGTCAGAGACCTCACCCAGGCCTTGAGTAGTTCCACTCACCAGTGCCAGGTTCTGACTTTAAGACTGAAAAGTGGGCTTCTGTTGAAAGCCTGTTCTCTTTGAACAAGTTTTCATAGTGCGCATGTGCACGTGTATGCATGTTTGTGAGTGTGTAGGTCAGAGGACAGCTCTGAGAGTCACTTCTCTCCAAAACCCTTCTGTAGGTTCCAGCGCCTGAACTCAGGTGGCCAGGCTAGCATGGCAAGTGCCTTTACCCCAAGCCATTTTGACAGACATTTTTTCTACTTCTTACGTTTAGTAGACACTAGAATCACATCAGTGTGGATTTTAAAATAAATTATTAATTTTTTCAAACTCTACATAGTCAATATTATCTGTGATTCATAGTGAACAAACTAAGGTTGAAATATTCTAAGCCCAATGTAACAGGTTTCTTGAATATAATGAAACCACAGAAGTCACTTCTAATTTAGGGAAGTGGAGGAAATAGCAGAAGAGTTGAAATATCTCTTTTTAGCTACTCAGGGAAATTTCACTTGGTTATTAGGCATTTAAATTATAAACTAAAGTATGCTTCCCAACTGCCAAAAGTTCTTACTCATGAACTTATCTTGAGAGGACATCTAATACAGACATTGTTGCAACTTTCCTTGTGTCTGAAATAAACGTCTCACATTTCATAAACATCTTTTTCAATTTTTGTCACTGTTAATACATATAAATAGCTTTCCATTTTATTTAATGACTATATTAGATTCTTTATTTTAAAAATGGAATAAAATTAACACACTGAAAAATGAATTTGTGAGCCAGGCACAATGGCACACATTTGTAATCCTAGTACCTGGGAGACGTGAGCATAGGTTTCAGTAGCTGAGGCCAGCCTGGGCTACAGAAGATACCATCTCAAAAGAAGAAAATTAAAAAACAAAACAAAAATACTTGCTCTAAGGTACTCTATGTGAGCCATGAAACATTTCTAATGTTTTCTACTTCAGGACTAGGTTAGTCATGGGAGAACTATTTTCAAATAATTAAATGGTAAAATTTAAGAATACTTGAAGCAATCTAGAGTAGTCTAAGAATAAAGTTTGAAATAAGAATTTTATACTCTTGACTTTTAAGATACAGACCGTTAAAGACTAAAGTGCTCACTTACCTAGAAGGAAAAGGAGGCAGGCTAACATTATTAGGAACAAATTACTACCTTGAAAGCATAATAAACCTGATAGCAAAAGGAAACAACATTTTTTTTTTAATTCTAAGACTTTCTAGAAGGGCAAAGGTAATACCTCACTTCTTCAAAAGCAACATTTACTGAAAATAAGAAACCAAGGGAAGGAGAGGGAGAAGACAGAGCAAGCAGACTTTCCCTGTATGTAATCTAGGCTTATTTATTCTTCAGATGCAATGTTCAAGAACATGGTTGCATATTTCAGAAGCTGCAAATCCAAGGGAAAAGAGCTATCTTAGTCAGGTACAACAGCCACAGCAAATACTTTTATTTATATTGGAGCCCAGAATGAATGAATGAGATAGTGATACAATAAGCAAATGGGCAGAAATCCAGGGCCAGCGTATAGAGACTAACGTGTCTTTTTTCTTTCAGGACTTTAGACTCTCTGATTAGTTTTATTATAAAAAAGATTAATTTTCATACCAAGTAACTCAGAAAATATTCAATTATAAGGATAAATTATTCAATTAAAAGGATAAATGAAATGTCACAGTAAAACATAACTCTAGTCTTAACTAGACACAATATTAGAAACTTAAGCAACGTAAAATTAGGACAGTTTCACAAAGAAGCAAGTGAGTTATTAAAGAGAGAAGGTAATAAATCTATGCAATACCCCAAATCGGAATCTGAGTGAAGCTGAAGAACTGATGGATCTGTATCCCAATGCAGCGTCCTAAATGGTTGTAGGACAACCATGAAGCATTAGTAAAAAAGGTCAGAAGTTAGTCGAGCAAATGCATTCTACAAACGGCTAATACTAAAGCACTATTCACAACCAAGAACTAGGTGTGTTTGTTAGTAAGACTCAAACAAAGCCCTCACTCCAATGCTCTAGCGTACACAAACAGCATCAGGTAGTCAAAAATGCAGGAGTATAACCCAGAACAATTCAATGTATCTTCACTATGTGGGAAATTAGCACTGCGCAAAAACGGACACAAACAGCTCTAGCACACAAACCAAATATACATTACTTATGGATGGTAAACAAAGCAGGCTATGAAAGAGTTAAAAAGAGTTTTGAGATTCCTAATGAAAAAAAGATTAGCAAAAATAGTTAACATATTCTTGCCCAAAGCTTTAAATGTGTGCAGGAAATTGCCATACTGGTAAAGGAAATGAGTCAACACATAAGCCTTTTGGTAAGAAAACCAAGACTATTCCACTGGGATACAAAGTAGCTAACGTTTCCAAAGTGTGACCTTGCTGTAATTCATGGGTTAAGCACTGCCTTGGGCTTACATGTCACTGCTTTAGAAAAGAACTAAGATTTCTTTATCTAGGAAAAAAAAAAAAAAAAAACAGATTTTTTTCTCTTTCAAAAGGATTTACCTAACTTTCGGAAAATCTCAATCCTAAATAAAGTCAGTGCTGTTTTATCACTGCCAAATGAGCAAATAAATATCTTATATCTGATCTTTTCCATCTAAGACAGATCTAGTCTTTATCAGACAAAAGGCACTTTATTGCACGGGCATTTTTGTGTGCTGGCAATACTTGTCATGTTCACAGCTCCATACAAAGGGCGATGTGCAGCTCTTCGTGTAATGCCAGCATTTTGGGGGTATCTGCCTCTTATACAAGTTATAGAACACACAACTAGCTTTAGTTCTATAAATTTTAATTATACAACAAATGGTTGTATTTTAAATTTGTTGTATTTTAAAATACAACAAATGGTTTCTCAGCTTGCCTGCATAATTTATCAACAAAAAACAATTAGATGAAATAAGAGAACTCCTTCCTCTTACGAAGAAAGCTCTTGGGATTTAAAAGGGCTGCACGTATGCAGTGAGAGAAGAGGGCACAGTGAAGACCGACTTTGTACTGAGCAATGAACACCAACAAACTTCGGCTTTGTTAAAGCAAAAGCAGTTTGATGAGATGGTCTCCAAGGAATGTTCTGTCAACAGCCTCCACATTATACGAGGCTGACCAATAACCTAAACCTCCTTGTAGAGAATGTCATTTTGGTCTAATATTGAGCAAAACTTCATTTCAGAATCCAGCAAGCACTAAAAAATACATCATTCAAAATAAGTGATTATATGTATTAAAAGGTTTTTTAATCATATAAAGTATAATCCTAATTCTTAGAAATAAACTAATCAAAAGTAGGAAAGGGGGGGAGATAACCCTGGATTGCCTGACTGAACAGCTATCGCTTAAATTTTAGAACAAAAGTGATCAAGACAATAAACAATGAAACACAACTTCCAACATGCAAAACTGAAAGCGCATCCTTCTATGCTGACCTGTAAGTGATCAGCAGTACCAACAGGAGCGTCTATTCAACAGCGTCCTGTGCTACGGTGTGGACTCTATCTTCGCCTGTCCTTTGTGAGGACTAATCTTGGACTCCCTGGTGAGCAGCTGCAGGTGCATGCACAGGGCCACCTTAACAACTGCATGCATTGCCTGGGGCATTTGTCCTCACTCCTCCACCATCCCTGCTGCTCAGTGTGCGCTCGTTTCATGTCACTTTCAGATCTGAATATTCGATTTAAGACCCATGTATTTAGAAATGCATCACTTTACTACAGTTTTAAGCATCGACAAATTATCTTCCCAGTATGGAACTTGGAGGTAAATCAACAAAATTCAGGTTTCTATTTGTATGTGTGAAATGGACAAACAGCCCTCTTGAAAGTTATTTCGGGTAAGTCAGTGCTTTCACAGGATACTGAATTGGGATTTAAGACTTCTTTTCTTTCCTGCTAAACTTACATAAAAACTATTTTCTTTCTCTAGTAAGAACAAATACTTTGAAAATTCTCAAGATACTTGCTTTCTTACTTTACAGAAAGTCATAAAATATACCTTACATTAAGCACTATTCTCCTTCGAACATTTTGAAAAAGCACCTTTAAATTAATGATTCAATCACTAGAACGGCATTCTGTGAAAGCAGACAATCTATCTTCCATGGCAATCTACAGTAATTAAGATAAAGCTGGCAATTTTATAAACATCTATTTGTTCAACACACCAACAGTTTTCTCACCAGTACTTACCTTCCATACCAATTTACAACAGGCCAAGGCCCACTTTTTAACTCATAGTAACTTTAAAAATCAAGTAAATGTTACACAGTACCTTCAAACACAAACTTACTGACACCTTTAAAATAATCCCTCTATTCCTATTTGAAACGAAGAACAATGAGCTCATAAAGTATAGATTATTTAAATAAAGATGATGTAATATTAAAGAATTTAGAAAATATAGTAACTTATGTCAAAAATATTTTCACTGTTAAAATGTTGGTTATAGAAGAGAAAAAAACCCTTTCACCTGAAAATATCAGCTGCTTATTAGATATTTAAAGAAATATTGACATATTTGCATAGATGAGTGTGGAAATGTCAGACATGGAGGCACATACCTTTCATCCTAGCACTGGGGAGGCAGAGGCAGGTGAGTCTGAGCTGGAGGCCAGCCTGGTCTACGGAGCAGGTTCCAAGCCACCCAGGGCTACATGCTGAGGCCCTGTCTTAAAAACAAAAACAAAAAGCATGGAAGCATAAACCAAATAGCTGTAGTCATAAAAATTAATTTAGATTAAACTGCCATGCCGGGCGGTGGTAGCGCATGCCTTTAATTCCAGCACTCGGGAGGCAGAGGCAGGCAGATCTTTGTGAGTTCGAGGCCAGCCTGGTCTACAAGAGCTAGTTCCAGGACAGGCTCCAAAAGCTACAGAGAAACCTTGTCTCAAAAAACCAAAAAACAAACAAACAAACAAAAAACTAGATTAAACTGCCTTCATGATATGTATCTATATAGAGTAATATTACTTGTCAAAAGAAAGCTTTATTTTTTTCTTAAATAAAAGTTATCATTTACCTGTAACAACAGTATTGCTATATTGGTCACTTTTGGAAAGCACATCTCAAATTCAAGTTGGCAAGCTTTCTGTACCTTTTATTTTTAGATTTTATTTTTATGTATATGAGTGTTAGCCTGCATATATGTTTATGAAGCACATATGTGCCTGATTCCAACAGAGATCAGAAGAAAGCATCAGACTCTCTGGAAACTGGCGTTAGAGATGGTTGTGTGCCACAGTGTGGGTGCTGGGAACCAAATCTGGGTCCTCTGCAAGAGAAAGGTGCACTCTTAACTGCCGAGACATCTCTCCAGCCCATTTCTGCACCTTCAATTGTTAATGACAATCTGATTATTTCAGAACTGAATATAGTGTTGACTTTTGGGGCCATCCAGCCCCTTTTATTTGCAGAGCTTGTTGTGGGGTTTTTGTTTGTTTCATTTCCCTCTCAGAGTTAATTGTCTATTTTTATCTTTAATCAGAGATGCACACACACACATACATGGGGGAAAAAGACAAGAAGTTTTAATAACCTTTTTTTCTTGTAGTGCTGGGGATGGACAGCTAGGGCTTCGCACACGCCAGTTAAGTCCTTACTGCTGACTATAACTTGGCCTTTAAAAGGATGCTAAGATGTTTTTCTGGGGAGGATATTTTACTTTGGCGCCAAATAAGGATTTTGAGTCACCTGTGAATTTTGACCTGTTGTGCTTACTCTTGTTTCAGCTGCACTACAGGGGCTGCTGGTAAACAGAAACTCTCCAGCTGCCATGCACAAGCAGGGCACAGGAAGAACTGATAATATGTTCCTCAACATGGCTTTTAGAAAAAAAGAAATATTACTGAATTTCCAAAAAAACAAATTTCAACATGTATGCAGAATCCTAAAAATAAACATAAAATAAAGTTTTTGTTTTTGAACATGTTCATATTTATTGTACATCAAAAGATCTCATTTCTTTGATCCCATAATAACATTTTGAAAAAGATCTGATAGCCTCTACCTTCTCCGACAAGGAAACAGAACCAGAACCAGAGACAGAGAGGCTAAATGTGCTAATGCCACCTGTAGTTTTGCTTTGCGGTATGGGGCATACATATATACAAAACCCAGCCTCATTTACTCTAACTGCATGAATAGTTTTATGAGGCAGACATAAGCTCAACACAACCGCTAAGTAAATCAGTGTTTCCTTTTCTTTAACACTGATAATTTATGTATTATTTTACAATTTTATTTACGTGCATGTGTATGTACCTTGCTTGTCTGTATGTGCACAATGTGTGTGCAGTGCCCGCAGAGGTCAGAAGAAGTTGGATGCCCTGGAACTATAGTTACAAATGATTGTGGGCTGGCAGATGTGGGTGCTAGGAACTAAACCGAGTCCTCTTAACTACCCAGCTCTGATATTTTATGTTATGGTTATTTTTTTTATCTTATTTAACAGAATCAGCTACTTAATAAAACAGAATTGGGCTGCTTAATTGAATTGTTTCAATTCAATCGCAATTGGAAATCAAGCATAACAAAGGTGTTCTGTATCATTTGTAGTCACACAATAACCAGTACATTTGTTTAAGTACAACAAATTTAAATTCATGAACACCTCCATTTGTAATATAAATTATCATAAAAACCACTTAACAATTTGCTATAAATGTATGACAGCTAAAATACTGTTGCAAAAATTTACCCCCATTTACAAGAGTATTTCTATGCTGTTTAGATTTTAAGAAGTAATGAGTCAACATAAATATTTAGACTCCTTCCAAAGCACTGACAGCATGTGGCACCGAATGCATTCTATTCTATCATTAAAATGTTAAAAAAGAATTATATACCTAGATCCCACGGCGCCATCTCCAGAATCTTGGCTTCCAGCTTCACTTGGCGTGCTCACAGATTTGGACGATGGAGACATAGGAGGAGGGACTAAACAGTGAAACAGACAGGTATCCACTGTTACTACACGGGGAGCTTGCTTAGCTTATGGTGTTTCAAAATAATTCAACATGAAGCAATTAACAAAAAGGGAAAAATGGTAAGAAATCAAACAACACAAGTCTACGGGTGAAAATGAACAGCAGGAAGAAAGGGGAAAAGACAGTTAACAATCATGCTGAGGACTCATGCAATTTCTCTGGCAAGATGCACCTAGGCTTTCTATGTTTAAAGGGCACAATTATGGAAAGATGTATCTTCATCTTGTCCATCACCAAAGGCGGCCACTAATTTCAAAGGAGAACATTCCTTCTCGCTTTTTTAATACCACTCTTATAAGACCATCCTATTGTATGTGTTAACTGTGATTACCCTGCCAAAATTAAAACTTTGAAATACATTTCAAGTAATTTGATCTCTGATTTTCTAAGATTTGTTTTAAAATGTTAAACTTTGTCTAATAATTTTTTCTTTCAAACACTTTTAGGGGTAGGGACGTAGCTTGGTGTCTGTTGAGCATGTACAAGGTCCTGGATTTGATCCCTGATGCCTCAAAAAAAAATAGTATTTAAAATCAATCCACTTCTCTCCATTGAATAAAGGCAATTTAGAGAAAGGATATAGATAAAGGAATGGCTCCTTTAAAACCTTCATTAGTTTCCAGCAATTTGGATGGAAAATGCAAGCAGGCCATAAAACAGCATGCCTTCTAGGACATGATGCATAACATAAAGCAACACATGCAAATTACACACAGTAAGATGTATGGTAACTTCTTACCCCAGTACTCAGAAAAAACTGAACGTACAGACAAAGATACAGACACCCAAAATATTCTTAATCCCTTCTTAGAGAAAACATACATTCTTCATAGTTTATAAAACAATAGCAACTGTTTTTCTCCAATGTTTCAACACCATGTAACAGCAGTTAAACGTGCACATTTCATGTTATGACATTTGGAAAACTTTTTGATTACCGTAGCAGGAAGTATCGGAGGCTCATCACTGCCACCTTCTGGTTAAATTTTTTACTATAAATGTCCCCAATCCCAATTACCTTTGGGATTGCAACATTAAGTGACTAACACATTTCATGTTGTGCTGACTTCACTTAATATCTACTAAACAAAAGGTAAATTCCTAATTATATAATCAGTAATATATGGAAAAAAGCTACAGCTAGAATGTTTTCTGAGCCTTGCTTGTATTTCAAACAATATTAAAAACAAAACCAATGTTTCTAACATTTTGATTAATTGTAAGAGAAACAATTAGACAACCTGTGGAACTTGATACTATTCACTTATGGCTGGCACTGTGCTAGGTGCTGCACCTACAATTCAGTATAGCTGAAATGGAATGGATCTAAAGTAAAGTAACAGTGTGAAAATCCCAGCTTCTTCTTGGTCCATTTCCTTATCTTCTTGTCCCCTCACTGGGAGGCTTCTGCTAGTCTAGGCTCCAGCTGCACACAGGAACGGCACTGTGTAACAGCTGCTTGTCTACTGTGCTCGAAACACAAATACATGTTTATTAAATTGTAGTGAAGCACTGTACTTCCATACCAAAGGTCTCCAATATAGTAAGAACATTTCTTTAAATTGTATATATAATTTTATAATTGAGAAACAAATTTCTTTACAGATACATATTAGAGAGACTGAGGAAAAATAGTAAAGCTATTATTAATATATTTCTCTGTTAGAAAGCACCAGAAATACTTTTCATTTTCATTGTCTTTTCCTCTTTCTGATGATTTCAAGTATCAGTGATTCAAAGTTTAATCATAATTCACTTTGTGAAGACTTCATTAAAAATGTCAGCAAAATTCTTTAGAAATAGGTTAAATAGAAATTACATGTACATAAATAAAATATATTAACCCAGTTCTGAAATGAATGTTTCAAAAAAAAAAAAAAAAAGCAAGAGTGACAGGGCTACCAAAGTCTCACAATGATTCAGCCAGGAGAAATATCACTGTGACTTTAAATGTGCACTTAGAAAAAAAAAATCTCCATCCCAACATCCCCAAACTGTATTCTCAGTGCTCAGAGGCTGTTTAAAGCCAAGTGGTGGAGAGGACGCATAACAGAGTCTGAGCTCCTTTCCAGCTCACTAACTTCATCTTGTAAAAGAAAGTAATGTGCCTCAGAAGGCACCACCTGGGAAATGCAGATCACTATTATCAAGGGGTGGTTTTGAAAAGCTAACAGAAAACAAGGGAATGTTAACTACTGACTACCACACTGTACTCAATTAGTCTCAGAAAAAAAATAAAGGAATACGGGAATTATGCAATGAGGCGATGCCACTACACTCTGAGACGTCAACAAATCACTGAAGTAATGAGAGCATATTCAAGGAGAGTACTCTGAACTTTTGAGCTGCCAAGTCTTAGAAAAGACTCACTTCTGAAATTCATTTTAAACAATGGCTTGAAAATATAATTGGCTTCAAAAATATCATAAGCCATTGATATATAGTAATATGTAATCAAGTATTTCAAATATGATTTGCTTAGTAAGACAGTGATTTGATCAGAATATCTTTATTTTAAGTTCTGTTTATAAAATAAGCAATAACAGGTTTTGCATTGTCAAAACATATAAATATGCTAATGGGTTTAAGCTACACAGAAGTTCAAAGACAGCACCAAAGAAGTACGGAATGAAAACAAAACACTGATCACATAAATAACACTGAAACAAGGAACTGTTTCAGTCTCTCGGACAAAAAGCTTTGTCAAGAAGGCTTTACCCACCACCTAAGACCTTGGTTTTCCAAGGATATAAAATTAGCATTACAGAGTTGGGCCAGTGAAGAAATAACTAGAATATTCTTAACCATAAAGACCTAAAAAGCACTCAGATTCAAAATGAACACTAACTCTGGCCAACCACTCACAGAAGTCTCAAAGGTGAAGGATGGTGTGTGGTAGAAGAGACTCTGGGAGAAGGGCGTTTGCCAAGAAGAGCACAGAGAGGCAGGCAGCCATGGCAGGGGAGTGCAGAGATGATGAGTGGACTCCCGGCTACTGCATCAACACACACAACACTCACGCCTCATTCCCCTTGTGGACAGACACGTGCTCCCAGCCGAAAGCTCAACATCTAAGCTCTCTGCAACCTTTGTCCTTCTAAGAAACATTGCTTTAAATATTAACCTTTGAAATACTAATGTCTCCATTTATAATACCCCTCTTTTGATAATGAATATTAATGTGTTTTGCTATTGCTGTAGTTTAGTTTTTTGAGACAGGGTTTCTCTGTGTAACAGTCCTGGCTGTCCTAGAACTCGATCTGTAGAAAAGGCTGACTTCAAATGCACAAGAGATTTGCTTATTTCTGCCCCTGGAGCACTGGTCTTAGAGGCCTGGGCCACCATGCCTGGCCAAGCATTAATTATTTAAATAAAGTTAATAAAAATAATTTTATAGTGTCAAAATATCATAAAAAGCTGGGTGGTAGTGACACATATCTTTAATCCCAGCACTCAGGAGGCAGAGGCAGGCAGATGAGTTCAAAGCCAGCCTGGTTTAGAGTCAGTTCTAGGACATCCAGGACTATGCAGAAAAACTCTGTCTCTAAAAACAAAACAAAACAAAAAACCATAGAGAATAAATATTCCTTGTCGTGAAATGGCTTTTAAAAATTAAGCTACACTTGAAAAAAAATGACCTGGCAACATGGATGGTGTTTTCTCTAAAAATCTGATTTTAAATATCTAAAAGTTACAAGAAAATTCAGAAAAGGAAAACAATAACTAGCAAAGCTGTGCTTAAACTTAGCTCTTAAAAGTTAAAACTTTATTTTAGGAAACATTCAAATTTCAATATCTGCTGTGTATTTGCCTACAACATCTTAAAGAAGGGTGTCTTTTGTTTGGTCATTCCAAGTAGAAAGACATGGTCTTAAAAACTGAACAAATACTTAAAGTGTCGCCTGTGTTGGCACCAGGGTTAAAAATGTGAGCAATCTTATCAGACAAAAACCAGCCAAATGGCCAACTAAGTAACAATCTACCAGCAAATATGATGAGAGGCTTTATTAGTGACATTAAGAAGAAGAAAAAGGCCGGGCAGTGGTGGCACACCCCTTTAATCCCAGCACTAGGAAGGCAGAGGAAGGTGGATCTCTGTAAATTCAAGGACAGCCTGGTCTACAAGAGCTAGTTCTAGGGTAGGCTCCAAAGTTATATATATTCAAAAAATAAAGAAAAATATGTTTGATAGTGAATCAAGAAATTTTGGTTTTGGTTTTGTTTTTTCGAGACAGAGTTTCTCTGTGGTTTGGAGCCTGCGCTGGGACTAGCTCTTGTAGACTAGGCTAGTCTTGAACTCACAAAGATCTGCCTGCCTCTGCCTCCCGAGTGCTGGGATTAAAGGCGTGCGCCACCACCGCCTGGCGAATCAAGAAATTTTTATGGAGAAAAGAAAACAAATATTCAAACAAGATCATCAGACAAAAGCTGGAATCATGGGGGTGTGGATGGGGGTGGTGGTAGGGATTGGGGGAGGGGGTAAGCGAAAGGGAGGGGGTAGAAGGGAGAAAGGAAGAACCGGGGAGAGCCTGGGGTTGTGGGAGGGTGGAGATGGAGGAAGGGTGGATATTGGAGAAGGGAATAAGATATCTACATTAACGGGAGTCTTTTTAAGATTTGCAAGAGACTTGTCTCTGGAGGGGATCCCAAGTATTCACAGCGAAGTCCCAGCTAGGTACTTGGGCAGCAGAGGAGTGGATGCCTGAACTGAACTTGTCCCATAGTTACTTTGTTGAATATCTCAATTGTCACCGTAGAAATTTTGCATGATGGATGGAGATAGAGCCAGAGACCCACATTCACACCAGAGCAAGGGATCGTGCTACCAAGGTCCAGTGGAAGAGCAGAAGGAAGGAGAAGATGAGCAAGGATGTCAGGATCGTGAGGGGCTGGCCTATCAACAGAGACAGTGGGCTTGATCTATTGGGAGCTCATCAAATCCAGTTGGAAGAGGACTGAATGAGCATATGACCTAACCTGACTCTCTGAATGTGACTGCCAATGGGGACTGACTGAGAAGCCAATGATAATGGCACTGGGACCTATCTCTTCTGCATGTATTGGCTTTTTGGGAACTTATTCTATATGGATGCACATCTTCTTAGGCCGAGTTGGAGGGGGGAGGGCCTTGGGCTTCCCATAGGGCATGGTATCCTGCCCCATCCTTAAGGAAGCAGGGGGAGAGCGGTGGGGTAGTGGGGGAGCGGGAGGACCAGGAACAAGGGGAGTAAATGTAAATTTTTCTTTTAACAAAAAAAAAAGAAAACAAATATTTATACATTAGGTCATGATACAAACTGGACTTTCAAAAAAATTATCACATTTGTCTGGTATCCTCAGAGGTCAGAAGGAGTCCAGTCCCCTGGAACTGGAGTTAAAGATGATTGTGAGCCACCATGTAGGTAGCAGGAACTGAACCTGAGTCCTCTGCAAGAGTACCAACCATAATTAACTGCTGAGCCATCTCTCCAGCCTCTGGGTTTGCTTGTTAGTTTGTTTGTTTGAAACTGCATTATTGAAAAAAACAAAAACAAAAAAACCAGTAACAACTTTATTTGTATTTTGTACTCTTCATGACAAATTATAAAGAAGTGCTAGGCATTAATAACAGGGTTATAAGTGTATGTTTTAAGGATTATGAAATGCATTTTGCCTAATTGTTTTTTAAGATTTAGTTTTAATTATGTGTATGTTTCTGTGGCCATAGTACATAGGAATGCAGGTGTCCCAAGAAGCTAGAAGAGGGATCCCCTGGAGCTGGAATTACAGGGAGCTGTAATCTACCTACATGGGTGCTGGAAATCTAACCCAAGTCTTCTGCTAGAGTATACAGTCTTACCTGCTGAGCCATCTCTCCTGTCCTCCCATGCCTGCCACCATTTTGGCCTAATTGTTGCCTAATCTTGGCAACAAGATCACCTAATATGTTTAGCCCTTTATTGGTTTCATTATGTTAAATCAGCTAAGAGATGGAAAATAGTTTAGAAATGAGAAAGTGATCTGACTAGGACTTGGAAAGGCTAAAATCTTAAACAGAGTCCAGGCCACAGCAGCTATTTAAAGATATTCTTAATTCTGTGTAATCAGCTTATGCTCTGTTGTAAACACTATCTCATATGCCTTTACATTATTTATAAATTTTTGAATAAGTACTGTAAGCTACAATAAAGCAATGACAGTTTGTTTCTCAAAGCCTGCTTACTGGTGCACTAAACTGTTCCTTTTGGCCAGATCTAACTTTGTACTCTTACAGGAGGCTAAAAATTCTAAATAGTCCCATGTCAAATAGTAAGGTTATACTTAATCAAGAAGATCCCGGGGCTGGAGAGATGGCTCAGTTGTCAAGAGCACTTGCTGCTCTAACAAAATGTGCTGGCTAGTTTATGTCAACTTGACAGAAGCTCAAATCATCTGAAAGGAGGAAGCCTCAGTTGAGAAAATGTCTCCAGAGTATCAGGTTGTAGGCAGGCTGGCCTGTAGGGCATTTTCTTAAGTAGTGATTGATGGAGGGGGGCCCAGCCCATTTATGGGTTCTATAAAAAAAACAGGCTAAGCAAGTCTTGGGCAGCAGGACAGTGAGCAGCACCCCTCCATAGCCTCTGCATCAGTTCTTGTCCCCAGGTTCTTGTCCTGTTGGAGTTCCTGTCCTGACTGACTTCCTTCAATTGAACAGTGATATGGAAGCATAAGGCTTTAATAAACCCTTTCCTTCCCAAGTTGCTTTGGTCATGGTTTTGCATCACAGCAATAGTAACCCTAACTAGGTCACAGAAGATTCCCAGTTCAGTTCCCAGCACTAGCATGGTGGCTGAACCCTCTTCTGACCTCCACAGACAGCAGGCATGCTCATAGTTCACATACATACGTGCAGGGAAAACACATACACATGAAAGAAAAATATTTAAAAAGTTAAAAATCTTTCAGAAACCACTCACATTCATGAGCATTTTCATTAAAAAGAAAAAGCATAGCTATTTACAGTCTTCCCATAGTTTAATTTAGCAAAAACATCAAACGAATGGCTTGAAGATTAGCAACACTTTACCTTTCATTCTCCACCTTTCTCTCATGTCTACACTTAGAACAAAACAACTGAATAAAGAAGAGAATTTTTAAGACATTCTGGCCAGTCAGGATGAGCGCTGTGCAAGCCTGCAGGCCTGGGTTCCACCCCTGGAACCCGTGTAAAGACAGAAGCAGAGAACTGACTTCACAAAGCGTTCCCCTGGCATATATGCCACCCCTCACAACAGTGATACGATCACAATGAACCTACTAAACGGGAAAATAGCAAGGGAATGATCTCTACCTGCTAAGGTTCAGTCTAAGCATGCATGTGCTACCTGGATACAAACTGCCACTCCGTGTGTACACTTGCCTCAGCTAAAACCAGCTCTTTTTCAGCTTGTTATTGGCTAGAAACGGTTGACTTAGTGACATTTTTATTTGACTCAACTTGCCTCATACTCAAACTCAAGTGTCACCTAAGAAAGGATACAAAATCCACGGCTGAAGGTCAGTTACAGTTCTGTTGAGTACAGTTTCTATTTAAGGAAGTCTTGGCTTGAAATCCTTATAAAACCCTCCAGACTGTCAGCATGGCTCCTGTTGCTAAGCTACCAGGAACTCTTTGCAGCTCCTGCCATTAGAGCTTGTACACAAGTGCACGGGATCAAGACTTCACACAGATGAAGAATAAAAATGGAATTGTTGGTGTACTTGTAGGATTTGGAGTTTTTCAATATGATGCTGGACGATATGTCAGGATTTGAAGCTATAGTGGACAGAAAAAGGATGACTAAATTACATCAGATTCTACTAAATGGCAGGAATACAGCAAAGCTGGTTCTTGGAGAAAGACCTGAAGTACAAATGGATTTCCTTGACTTATGCTAAATTATGGATTTTTAAAAAACCTTTAATGTTTAAATTCTATAAGCATAAGTTTCTGTTAAAGGGAAATACTTTAAAGACGTATATCTATTTCCTAAGCTAATCATAGTTATCTTGTAGTTTTGTTTTGTTTGTTTTCTAAAAGACTAATAAAGGTTTTGATTTTATTAAAAACAAAACTCTTGTATCCTACTCCAGGCTTTCAATCACCTGGCCTCTACCCACTTCACTCTTTATTTCTCTCTGGCTTATCACACCGAAATCACACAAGCCTAGCTAAGCCTGGATCTACCCAGGGACTCGGTACTCACTATTCCCTCCACCTGGATGGCTCGCAGCTCTAGCATGCTGGGCTCCTTCTGATCGTTCCGTCCTCACTCACACAGCTCTTCCAACACCCTATCTAATGCAGCCCTCAGTCTCACTCTGATATATCGCCCTGACAATCCAGCCCCATTACAGGAATTCTGCAAGGCTCTTGTGTATACTCAGAAGTCTATCCCTGAGACTGGCTTATCAAAAGTTCTTAATATTTTTTTTAATTAATGAGTGTATGAATAAATCTTTTCTTAAAAATCTGTAAAAGTAAATATTAGAAATCTGAGTTTCAAAAATCAATGTTTCAAACTGTTTTCATGGTTCAAAAGGGAAGTCAAATTTATGGGAAGTCTAAATACTATAAATTTATACCATATTAATTTTATAATGAGATTATGATCATGTAAAATGTTTACTAAGCCCTCATTATTAGAAGAAAGAAGCCTCAAAGAAAGAAGCCTGCCTCTAATCCTAGCACTTGGGAGGTAGAGAGGCAAATCTCTGTGAGTTTGAGGTCTGCCTGGTCTATATAGTGAGTTCCAGGACATTCAGGAAGACCCTGACTCATACAAAAAAAAAGGCAAAAAACAAACAACATCAACAAAAAAGACAACAAAAGAGAATAGGAAATAGGAATAGCTGGTGAGCAGCTCAGTGTGAAAAGGTGCTTGCCACAAAAGCCTGCAGGCCTAAGTTCAATCCTCTTTACCCACAGGAAGGCGAAGAGAACCAACTTCACAAAGCTGTCCTCTGACCTCCGAACGCTCCATATGGTACACACACCAATAACAGCAAATATTTAAATAGAAAAGGACACTTACTCTTATTCTCCCAGAGAACCTTGGTTCAGCTCCCACCATCCACATGGTGGTTCACAACCACCCCTAACTCCAGTTCTGGGGGAATCTTACATCCTCTCTGGCCTCTGAGGCTCACGTATAGTACATATATATACATGTAGGTGAAACACTCAAAGACATTTAAAAAAAAATCTAAAAGAAGAAATTCCCCAAACAAACCCCCACAATTGCAGCTGATAAGAAGAGCCAACCATATACTTTCCTGGGTAAACCTGGAATTGCCTCCCAAAGCCCCTACACGTCTAGTTGGATCCTTCATTTCTGATAGCCTCTTGTCATCCAGTAGAGTGAACCATGGGCTATTTCTCTGAGTACACTTCCCTGTCTTGGCTCACATTTCTTCTATGGAAAGGCTCTCCTTTCCCATCTATACACACCGAGAGCCTACAAACACTGGGTAGCCAGGTCTACACAGCAAATTCCAGACAGGCCTATACAGCAAGACCAGAAAGGAAGGTAATTGGTAGATGTGACTACATAAAATAGAGGACTCTTTTCAATAAAGATTAAGAATAGAGTTAATAGGTAACCTATTAGAAGATTGTTTGTTTTCATTTTTAAACCATGAAGACAAAAGTTCTACAAATCAAAATATAAAAACTTCAATAATAAACAAGCAAAAATAACACACGTGCAAATCCCAGAGGAGACAAGCTGAATGATGAACAGGAGACAGATGGGATTACAGTCCCATCACTGTATGTGTGCATTAAAACATGTTGGGTTTACCGCTACCTGTGATGGTTGGCTTTAACTGTCAGCCAGGCACAGGCTGAAGTCCCCTGGGAAGAGTCGTAATGGGGTATCGTCTACACTAGGTTGGTGTGTGGCGTGTTTGTGGGCGATGTCTTCATGAGGTTAACTGATGTGGGTAATACCACTCTCTAGGCAGCGGTTTCTGACCTGTGCGACAGCAGAATCACTGAGCCCAGCATGAGCGATGGAGCGAGCAGCATGCACACACCCACTTGGCTCTGCTCTTGCTGTGGCTGGGATGTGACTAGCTAGCTTGAATTCCTGCCACCTGACTTCTCTTTGACAGTCTGTGACCAGGAACTGGGAGCTAAAGTAAACTCTTCCTACGTTGCTTTGTGTCAGAAATTTTATCACAGCAACAGATATGCCCATCAAGCCAGCAGCTTGGATAATATTCAGTGAAAATACAAACGCAGGAGGGTTAATATTTGTAGGCACTTCTGAGACTGATAAGTAGAACCTAAGTAAGCCTGTATAAAACATCATAGCCAAGTCAATTCCTGGAAATATCCCCAGAGAAACTCTTCTGCTTCCTTCAAAGGGAAGAAATACACTCTATGCAGCATTGTTTATGATACTAAAACAGACAAGCAACTCAAGTGCATAGTACCAGGGAACTGGGGAAGTGAAATATAATGCATAATGGAATATAATACAGGTCAAAAATAACTAGCCAAGTAAGTATGTAGCAACATGGAATAAATAATTAGACAATACAATGTCATCAATGTTAAACAAACAGAGATAAGAAAGACATTAGAAATGTAAGCACTCAGAAGATAGACCCAAAGAACTTACATATTCTAAAAACTCAAGAGTGGTTACATTCTGCAACCACTAGAACTAGAAGTGGAGAAAGAGGGCGCGCCTCTCCACCCATCTCTAAAGAGCAAGAATCAACAGCAGGGGCAGGCTATGAATTAAGACAGAGGAGCAAGTGACAGAGAAGACCTAGGGGGCAAAAAGAACAGGGAAGGGGGAAAAAGTAACACAACGGCACAGAAAATAAAAAACAAGACCCCTCAAGAACTGTACAACTAATAAGTGATGTGGTTCAGTTACTAGTACAACAAAAAAACTAATTAATTTGTTTTTAAAATCAAAGTATATAGCACAGGATTATTAAAGATGTAAAATTAATGTGCTATAGTCTTCAAATTCTATCAATAAAGAAAAACCATGAGCAGGAAGAAATAACAATGAACAGATCCTAAGAATAATGAGCCTTTTCATCTTAAAACCTTTTAGAAATACCAGCTTTACTAAGGACAGGAAGCTCCACAACAGGTACACAGGCATTACTGCCTGTGGTATGTGTTCCTAGGATAGATGGAGTCAGCCTACAGTCTAGGTGACGGCACACACGGTCATCCCAGCTCTCAGGAGGCCAAGGCAAGAGGACTGAGAGTTCAAGGTCAGACTGGGCAGAAAACCCTGTCACAGAAACCAAACCCAAAACTCAAAACAAAAACCTCAACATCCTGGAAATATGGCTAAGGAGGCAGTTCCGACTGTAGAATGCTTGCTACACAAGCATGAGGACCTGAGCTCTAGCCCAGAACCAGCTTGGTGGTCTATGACTGTAGTCCCAGCCAGGGAGATGGAGACTGGTGGATCCCTGGACTCAGCCTACTCTATTTCGAGCCTGAGGTCAGGAAGGTGGGCAGCATCCCAGGAATGATTACCAAGGTTATCGTCTGGCTTTTACATGCATGGGCATACACACAAACACACATACACACGAAGATATTAGCTCAAAAATAACCTTGAAATGCCAGGTCCCTAAAGGATAAAGGCCATTGTAGCACTAAAATACATTCTCCATAACAGCACCAACACAGAACTATATTACTGAAGTAAGCACTGAATGCTTTCTGATGTATAACTAGATCATTCTCAGCATCGCTATGCGGCCTACCAGTCTAATATAATCATCTCAGTGAATAACCCAGGAAAAGGACAAGACCAAGTGAAATGACTGCCAAAAGAAGCAGCCAGTATTGTTATGCCTCTTACTGCTTTGAGAAAATACTATAAATTTCTCTTCCTGACCCTTTGCTTTTGAGTACTAGTGCTAGAACTCTGACTTGGATACCTTTCCCTAGTCTACAAAAACAAGTACACAGTAAAAATTAGGAAATACTCATCTTTAACTTTAGCATAGTATTGTGCACAGTAAATTGCTGATTTAAATAATAAAATTCAATTTGGTAGCTTGGTATGTGTTAGTAGATATTAATCTTGATCTCTCAAACAAAATAACTATATACTAAAACATCTGGGGGAAAAAGGAATTCCAAATAAATAATAAGATTAATGTTTTTGAGACAAAGACTATATGCATATGATATCACACCAATGCACTGAGCTTAGACATGTCTGCGCTCAACAGAACATAAGCCTGTCTCCCATAGATAGATAGATTCAGATCCTTACCAATGGGGGAATCTGTAGTCAGCCCCATGCTTTGAAGCAACGCCTCAGCTTCCCTTCTCTTCTTCTCAAGATCGGATTCTTCCTGCACAGCAACAGCAGCTTCCTTCTTCTGATCAGTCTAAATGTTTTCAGATTAAAGACTCAAGTTCATGGATAATATAACACATTTCTATTGATAAAATTATTTTATTTAAAAATGTTTATTTTCACTTATATTCTGTGTGTGGTGTTTCGCTTGAATGCTGTGTATGTGCACCACATGCTTGCCTGGTGCCAATGGAGGCCAAAAGAAGTCGGAGCCCCTAGAACTGGATCTACCGGTGTTTGTGAGCTGCCACATGGGTACCGGGAATCAAAGCCAGTGCTCTGAGAGCAGCAGTACATGCAAGCACTGAGGCATCTCTCCAGCCCCATATAAAAATATTTTAAACCAAGTTACAACTGTAAACTTTTAGGATAAAATTAGTTTTTAATATAAAGTTCTTTTTATGAATCATTCTCATTGGATCCAAGGCACCTCCACAAATATATTTTCAAAACAGCCAGAATGGTAGTTCATGCCTGTAATCCCAGAATTCAGTGGACAGAGACTTTCCCCGAGTTCAAGGACAGCCTGGTCTGCATAGTAAGTTCCAGGTCAGCCAAGGCTACATGGCAAGAGTCTGCCTTAAAATACATAACAACTCTTTAAAAAACAGACAAGTTCAAATTCTTTATAGGATGAAACTAATGACCAGGGACAGGAATCATGGAAGTCTCCAACTCTAAGAGTACAAAAGCTTAAATATAAAAGTGACACGGGGAAAAAATTAGAGTAATTTAAGACATAAGAAGTAAACAGATAATTTGATTTGTTGAATAAAACAATTTTAAAGTTCTACATAACATTTTCAAAGAATTTATATAAAGAATATTTATCAAAAACTCTCCTAGAGAAGCTGAAGAGATGACTCGGTGGTTGGGAGCCCACACTGCTCTTGCCCAGGACCCAAGTTCAGTCTGCAGCACCCACGTCTGGCACCTCACACCACCCTTAGCTCCAGCTGTCAGACTCTCTTCTGGACACCACACACACAATTTTTTAAAAAATCTAGAGAAAACTCATTTTTTTTTAAATTCTAGACATTACCATTATTTTATCTGGTTTTTTTTTTTTTCATGTTGAGGTTGGCCTCAAGTCTGCGGACTTGAAAGAACTTCCTATCTGAGCCTCCCAAGTAGGCAGGGTTGCAAGCAAGTGCCACCAAGGCCAGCTTTCAGGTCATATTTTAGTCACAAAAACACACAGCTGGGACAGGTTAAAACCAAAATTTGTTTGTTTGTTTGTGGTTTTTTTTTTGATAACATATAACATTTTTGTTAGAAAAATTTTACCAACTTTTTGTTGTTGTTTTGTTTATTCAAGACAGGGTTTCTCTGTGTATCCCCGACTGTTCTGGAACCTGCTTAGTAGACCAGGCTGACCTAGAACTCAGAACTCAGAGATCTGCCTGCCTCTGCCTCCCAAGTCTTGGGGGTAAAGGTACGTACTACAAAGTCCAGCCGCCAACTTTTATTTTAGTTATTTATATATAATCTTAGAAAAATCTTCTAACTACACTGGACAAATCTCAATATCCTTAGAGCATATAAAATACCAATGGAAGCTTAAGCTCGCAGTGAAAGCTTGTCAAATAGACAACCACACTCATATATTGAGTGAATTTTGTTAGTCACAATATTTTTATATCATATTAACTTATTTTCATCAAAATATAGCAGGAGATGCTGTTTTCAAGCTGACCCCTCACTGCTTATTGTCTCATCATGTTTTAAACATTTCTAGTTAGACATCAGTCATAAATAATTGTAAGTAATTGCTCCTTAGCGGCCACATATGGCTTTAAATCAAGTTTGCTCTCACTACTGAACAGGTTAAGGTTATAAATACTATTTGGATCGACTCTGCCAGTCTCAACCATCCAATCAAATATCCAGTGCAAAGTGTCAACCCTCTTCCGTATGGCACAGAAAGGTCTGGGAGATTGGAGAAAAGACTTGTAGGAAACTGTCCAATCACAGTCCTTTAGGTATCTTAGTAATGCTGCACATAACTTTTGCTTTTTTCTGCCAATGCTCTTTCTCCAGCTCCAGAGAGATGTCTAATAGACACTTTTAGCTTGTTAAAAACATCATAGTATACAAGTTTTGTCATTTGCATGTACCTAGCTTTAAAGTAGGATTCACTGATAATTGCTACACTGACGATACCAACTGCTGGATTGCAATTATTCTACAGTTCTTACAGAAAGGTCTAAGTTCTTGAAACAGAATGTACTTATTCATACTAAAGGGTTTTCTTTGTTTTATTGAATTAAACATACTTCCTTTTTTTTCCTTTCCTCTTCTTTTCTCTTCTTTTCTTCTCTGATTTGGGCCAACCGCTGCTTCTTACGTTCCAGCTCAGCTTTTAATTCACTTTTGTCCGACATGGTTGTGACCTTAAAAATCACACCAACATTTACAATAATCATTACATGGATTTTAAAAAAAGTAGCAGACTTAAAAAAAATACTTCAAGAAATGTGACAAGAAACTAAAAATTTCAATGCTACCTAAGGAAAACACACATTACATTTTTAAATAATAAAAACAGGTACTTATACTATTAAGACATAATAAAAAATTATGAACAAGTATTATCCCAAATTTGAACACAATAGATAGCACATAGTGGGTGCTTTAATGTTCCTAAGATCAAATTTAACAATGTCTCACTCTGTAGCCAGGCTGGCCTTGAAATCATGATGTGGTCTAGGCTGTCTTCATGGCAATCTTTCTATCTAAGATGCTGGTGAGCTGGGAGTCAGCCAGCACACCCAGATCCAAAGTTTTTTGATGACTCTGTATTTGATCAAGTCATAACTAGTGTTTAAAACAAAAGACAGGGTTGGCATTAAACTTGTCTTAAGAGTATGATGGCTCACACCTGTAATCCTAGCTCTGCAGAAGCGGGGCAGGAAGAGTCTGAGTTCCAGGAGCATGGGCCATACATAGCAAGACAGGTTTTTAAAGAATGTTTAGTCTTCAGCCACGAATGCATTTGTGCATTTGTTCCTAGAAATTTGATTTAAAAAAAAAAAAAAAAAGGCTGAATGGCTAAACGGAGAATTCCTAAAAATCCTGTAAGTTCCATCGATGTTCCATAACAATCAAACCAAATGGTATTTTTCCACCTTTGCACCTTCTTGTGGCGTTTTTTTACATGACTGTCTGTGAATGGACCTAAAATGGTCCATATTGGACTGCCATCTATTTGGGCCTGGGACTGTGTTTTTGTCATTTTTATTACCTTCACAGCATGGCAACCGTAACATTAAGATGACAGTGGCTAAGTGAACCACGTGTAAAATAGATGGAATTACAAACATAAACATGACTTCATGTTGAGCATTAGGAAGGAGTGTGGTGAACTGGGATCTTTCGGAACTAGAAAAGTAACTTATGGGCTGAGCATAAGACGGGAGCCAGGAATCTGTTACCTTAGCTACATTATTGGTTTAATCTCTGTCAGTGACGCTTTTGGTACAATTATTTATTTCAAAATAAATAATTTACATTTAGGAAACGGGGCGAATAACCTCTTAGGAGGAATTTCTTAGGAAACACAATAAATTTGGTAAGGAGACAAGATTCACCCACTGTAAATGCAAAAGGGGGATTTTGATTACAGTATTCCAGAAAGACTAACAGGACAGTGGACAAAAAATGGTGAGCAGGTGACAGGGGAAATGCCTTTAATATAATCATATAATATGTACCTTGCATCATATCAAATCCCTTTAATGTAATCATATAATATGTACCTTACATATACTCCCAGCCAAGTCACAAAGCAAGAGCCCGTGTTCCTTCACCCACCCTCTCCAGGTCTCTGAAAAGCTTCACACTGTTAAGGGCTGCTGAAGGGAACCTCCATACACATTACTCTGTACGCTAGGCTGGACGTATTCTTTTCTGTTTACGGTCAACTGACAAGTATACCAATAAATGCTACCTGCTACCTAGATTCAGTCAGCTGTAACTAGTCTGTCCGGCTTTAGCACCGGTGATCAGCTAGCTCCTTCATCTTCAGGCCAGAGCCACTGCTCCGTGACAGACGGGTTCATTTTCTTAAAACGCCGGGAAGAGGAAGGTGTCTAAAACGGTGTTAAAACCTCTCTGTGTTCATCGACCACCAACACACACGCCAGGTGCCTGGACATGCTACCGACCCAAGTAGTAGCGATCTTTATTCATACAGTCAAGCAAAACTTAAGGAATTAGTTTCTCCCTGGGCTTAAGGCCAAGAGAACGCGGTCCGGGCTGGGTGTGTCCCGGAACCGCGGGACCGATGCAGGGCGAGACCCAAGGCATCGAGGCTCCGGCCGCCCGAGGAGGGTCCCGAAGTGTTGCCGGGCCGCGGTGGCCTCCCCAGGCCTTCTAGAGTCACCAGGGCGGGCGCTGTCAGAACGATCGGCCGGCCGGCCCTGCGAGCTCCGACGCGACCACCGGAGGCAAAAGGGCCTTGATGGAAGCGCGGCCAACCCACCTGTCAGGTGGCGGGGTGGAGAAAGCTTCCTCAGGCCGGTAACTTCTCGGGATCGACCCTCTCCAACTGTCGCCAGCACAGATCCGTGGCGTCCCAGACACACAAAGAGGGATGGGCGGCGGCCGCTACGGCGAGAGCTGAGGGACAAACGCCTGCGCCGAGACGCGGTCGCTCACAGAAGCAGAGTCGCCTGGTGAGGCTGGGCGGAGTCACTTACCTTTTGTAAAACAGAAGCTGACGGGTGGAACAGATCTACACCGGCCTCAGGACCCGAAGTGTTTCCGCTTTGGCAAAAACTGGACAACTACACCTCACATCCTGGGGCGGAACCCACAACGTCCCAGAGAACTACAAGCCCCGGCAACCATGAGCGGTCGAGGGAATTGTGGTTCCCCCCAATGGAGGCAAGGTATGCTGGGATATGTAGTTTGTCCTAACTTTTTGGTTCCCCAGCACCAAGCTCTTCCGTCTTCCCTTAAAAGGCCATTAGGAGCATTTCAGCATCTAGTCTTGAAAGTATTTTCTTTGGTTGAACAGTGCTCACAGTGTTGTATATCTTGTTTCTTAAGATCCGTGGCCCAACATTGACAAAAATCTTAAGAAATGTTGTTTTCCATATTGAACCAGAGAAAGGGACACTTCTTAAAAAGAGCTTATACCTTTCCTGTGAACAGAATTTTAGCGAGTTTTAAGCACGGGTTTTAGGTGTGTGTGTTTATTGAGGCTTCATGTAACATGTACACAACATCTAAATAAAAAATATATTAATTAGCATATAAAATATTTTTCTAGTATCTTATAGCAGAATACTTTTTTTCTTAAAAGAATATTTGGTAGGAAAGCATTTTATTCCTAGTGATGGTGGTTCAGTCCTTTAATCTCAGCACTCCAGAGGCAGAGGCAGGCAGAGCTCTGGGAGTTCAAGGCCAGCCTGGTATACCGAGGGAGTTTCAAGACAGCCAGGGCTACACAAAGAAATCCTGTCTCAAAAGAAAACAAACAAAAAAACCCACAAAAACTATACTATTGGATCTGATTAGATTTTAAATATACAAAAAATTATTGGAATATGAATTATCAGAAGTGTATGGGCTAACACAGATGGTTTGAAAAGTTTATTTGAACAATTTGAAGCATTACTTACCAATTATTAAAGCTAATACCAAAATATGATATTTCTTATCTTCCAGAAAACTGACAAGAAGCACATTGTTTAAGTTTAGATTATCTCAAGTTTTAAGTTCTAAAATTTCAAAGGGTGTTTATTTAAGCAACCATTGTTTCCTTATTTCCAAACATATAGTTTCTGTCTCTTCACTTGAAAAAGTTCTTTTGAATGTCACTCAACATGTACTGGGAATGGAGTTTCATTCTATAAGAACAAAAACCCACCCCCCCCCACCTTCTTCAGGGAAAAAGACTGGGTGCTCAGTTCAATGACCTGGTAAGACAAGATTGAGTAACTAAGCCACAGAAACAGGGAAAGGAGGAAGAATTTCATGAAGAGATGATTCCAGAGACAAGTCTTTGATTCCGAAAGGTTGATTAGAAGTTAACCGTGTAAACAAAATGCAGAAAGGTAGCAGGGTACCACAGAAGGAAGAGGAGGGGAGGAGAGAAAATAGAGCTAAAGCACAAAGGTGAGATGGTAGGAAATGAAGAAACAATTCACCATGGCTGCAGGCTAAGAACTGAGGATTGAAGCCATGGGAAGGGCAAAGTCGCATATCCACCTTAGACTGAGACCTAAGGTGGAAAATGTAAGAAAAGATTTTTAAAAGGAGAAAGGCATGATCTGGTGTAGGAGGTCCTTTTGTTTATGTGTTGCTTTCATTGGTTGAATAAAGAAACTGCCTTGACCTTTTGATAGGGCAGAACTTAGGTAGGCGGAGTAGACAGAACTGAATTCTGGGAGGAAGAAAGAAGGGCAGAGAGAGAGAGAGCTGCCATGGAGCTGCCAGGTCAGACATGCTGAATCTTTCCCAGTAAGCCATGACCTCGTGGTGACATACAGGTTAATAGAAATGGGTTGAATCAAGATGTGAGAGTTAGCCAATAAGAGGCTAGAGATAATGGGCCAGGCAGTAATTTGATGAATACAGTTTCTGTGTGATTATTTCGGGTATAAGCTAGCAGGGCAGCTGGGACAACAAGCAGCCTGCTCCTCCTACAACAGTGATCATGCTCATATCTTGGGTAGTTCTTTGAAAATGGTCTGGAAAAAGGCTGATTTACTGGTGTTTTCTTTGTCCCTCAGATTCTTTCCTGCAGGGTGTGGTGTCACAGGCTTGTATTCCCAGATTGGGGGTGGGAAGCAGATCTCTGTGAGTGCAAGCCAGCCTGGTTTACATAGCAAGTTCTAAGACAGACAGGGCAAACAACAAGAACAACAAAATCAAAACAAACAGAAAAGAAGTCCCATCAGGGAAGGATACAACACTTGGAAAATGAAAATGTTGTAATGGGTGTTGCTGGTCATTCATATAGGGAGTCACTGAGCTGGCTCTCTGGAACAAACCAAGAAATAAATGTCTGGGGAAAACGAAGGACTGAGCCTTGGAGAAAGGGAAGGTAACAACTTTTCTTTTCTGGATGGTAGGTGTTCTAAGGTTCTTAGTTCACTGACTGGACTCTGGCTGGAGTATTTTACAGAGCCCCTGGTCCTCCCCTTGCCACTACTGGTCCTGTTTAGATGCCATCCTCTAACCTGCTTTCCCAGCATTTTTCCTCAAAGTATCTTCCTGGAATAGAGGCTGGCATCTCAGGGAGACTACCTCACTCTTCTTGTCTACCCATGTTGCACTAACCCTCCTTCAATGTGATAGTTCTTCCCACCCTTTCCCCTCTGAGTTACATTCCCTCCCAGCTATAATTAAGGATTTCCACTCTACTGCTTGCCAGGTAGGCACCTTCTATGACTCTGGTTTTCACTGGCTTCTGGTAACTATTTTCTCCATTTATTTCTTTATCATCTGGTTTACTATAGCCATTCTCTGTGTGCAACCCCATCCATTTCAAAAAATTCTTATGTGTTGTGTGTGTGTGTGTGTGTGTGTTCTTGTACTACAGTGCACAAGTGGAGATTAGAGGACAACTTGCAGGTTTGTTCTCTTTTTCCACCAAGCTGGTCCTGGGGATTGAACTCAGGGTCAGCAGGTTTGGTAGCAAGTGCCTTTGCCCACAGAGTCATCTCTGAAGACAGAAGTTTCTAGCCCAGCTTGGTACCTTTTCTCAGTAAGGCATTCTCATCTTGCTTTCTCTGCATCTGGCTGTGACTACATCTCTGCCTTTCTTCTTCGCAGAATTCTCATAGTCTTGTCACCCACCTATACTTCCTGCCTGCCTACAGGCCAATCAGCATTTTATTAACCAATACAAGTGACAAATCTTTATAGTGTACAGGAGCATTATCCCATGGCAGATTTCCTCAGGCCCCATCCCCTCCCTTGTTTGCTCAACTCCTACTGCTTAGCTCTCTGCACCCTATCCTTACCCTCACTAATGCAGCTCTCTCAGAGGGATGAGAGAAAAGGAGAGAAGAGGAGGGGAGGGGAGGGAAAGGGAAGGAAGAGGTGAAGAGGGGAGGGGATGGGGAGGGGAGAGGAGAGGAAGGGAAGGGAGAAGTGAAGAGGGGAGGGGAGGGAACGGAATGGGAGGGGAGAGGAGAGGAAGGGAAGGGAGAGGTGAAGAGGGGAGGGGAGAGGAGAGAAGGGGAGGGGAGAGGAGAGGAAGGGAAGGGAGAGGTGAGAATGGAAGGGGAGGGGAGAGAAGAGGAGAGGGGGGAGGGGAGAGGAGGGGAGAGTTGAGTTTAGAAGTGTTGGAAGATTTAGGGATGGAACCATAAAGGTATAAACCAAGGCATTATTAGTAAAAACTATGAGAAATAGATCAGAGAAATGTTAAGGTTATGCTAATACTCTAATAGCAATAAAGCATAGTAGGCACCCAGCTGACTTTTCCATTGGATACCAAAAACTGTTGGATAAAACACCGTCCTTCTTGTTTCAAGGTACTGGGAAGAAAGTAAGGAATACTTACAATAAGGGAAAATAGGAGAGGTTTGGGGATATAATTCAATGGGAGAGAATTTGCCTAATGAGTATGAGATCCTAAATTCAATCCCCAACATGGAGGGCAAAACAGGGTGAGATGCTATAGGTGAACTTCATAGCTTAACCTGGTCTTAGCTTAACTTCATGGTCTTGTAGGGTAAGCACAAGACAGAAAGTCCACCAATGCCTACTTCAAAAAAAGTTTTAAAAGCACATTCCCAATACATCTTTGATGGAAGAAATCTACCCCACCCCTAACTCCCCTTCTGGAAAATGTCCAGACAGGCCAACTTTCTGCAGCACTGGAACCAGGCTGTCTTTCCTGAGAATAAGCTTATTACAGGGATTTGTAGCCTAGTCTGGTCGTTATCAGGTAGTTCAGGAAAGTAAAACCAGAAACTGTAAACACAGACTGCACTTTACTTTCCTCTCCACCCAGACTGGAATAATCTAAAAGAAAGAAACTATATTGATTACAACACTGCTTGACTGATGGCTCAGGTGTATTTCTAGCTAGCTCTTACATCTTAAATGAACCCATTTCTATTAGTCTATATATTGTAACATGGCCATGGCATTACCTCATTTTCTATATATCTTGTTCCCTCAACAGCTGGCTGGTGTCTCCTTGGCTCTGCTACCCTCTCTGTATATCTCTGTTCAGATTTCCTGCCTGTCTTTTCTCTGCTAAGTCACTAGCTTCATTAACCAATGGTAATAAAACATATTCATAGCATACAGAGGGGAATCCCACATCATCAGCCTTTTTATGTCTAAATAAAAAGGAAGGTTTTATTCTATCATCTGTTTTATCTTTGTGAGCCTAAAATTTCATATCTAATTTATCCATTACCATAACTAAGGAAAACTATAATTGTAACTATCTAGTCTTCAACTCCATCAATATACTTTATATATTTATATAATATAATATTATCTAAGTAAACAGGAAATCATTGTAAGCAACTTCCAAAGCTCTAGAATTGACAGAGACTTCTCACTGCCTGGATAGTTACCCAAAGTTCTGTAAAGTTGGGGCATTCATCTTCAGCCTATAGGCCCATAGTATCTGGTAGA
>JAQHUG010000090.1:6214054-6231831 GCA_028555095.1 Dicrostonyx torquatus | reverse complement strand
CACCGCCCGGCCAAAGCAGTTTCTTTATTAATCAATGGTAATAAAACGTAGTCATAGCATACATAGGAGAATCCCACATCAAAAAGCAGGTTTAATGCTAGGGTAGACTTGCTCTCTGTGCTTGGAAGAAGCAAAAATAAATGACAGAGTGTGGTGGTTTGAAAGAAAATAGCTCCAAAGAGAATGGCATTATTAGGAGGTGTGGTCTTTTTGGAGGAAGTGTGTCACTGTTGAGGCAGGCTTTGGGGTTTCATATATGTTCAGGATAATGCCCCGAGTCTCAGACCTCTTCCTGTTGCCTACAAGATGTAGCTCTCAGCTACTTCTCCAGCACCATGTCTGTTCAGTGTCCTACAATAATGACAATGGATTGAAACTCTGAATTGTAAGCGAGCTACCCCAATTAAATGTTTTCCTTATAAGAGTTGCCATGGTAATGGTGTCTCTTCACAGCAATAGAAACCCTAACTAAGATATAGAACTCATGAGGAAAAAGGGGACCAAGGTAAGAGCCAGCAAGTAGGAAAGAAAGGTCCACAAAACCTCTGTTTTGAAATGATCAGACAATGTAAAATAAGACATGATCAGCATACTGAAAAAAGAAGAGACAGCTAAGATCTGACTGGAGCAGCAGATACGAATGGCCATGTAGTTAAACTGCTATATAAATCCTTGAGTTTATACCACAGACTGGTGCAGCTCTCAGCATTGGTCAAAGAAGCCTCTTTTAGCAGTGGTGACCATCGAAACAGAGACTCAGAATTAGGAGAGTGTTGAGTATGATGCCTGCATCTACATTACCCATTCAAACCTGGGGAAAGATCAATATCCAAAATTCAAGTGGAATTTCTAGTGAATGCATGTTACCTTTGTACCACCATAAAATTAGAAAATAATTCTAGGTAAAAATCATATAGAGTTTAGGATCAATCTGCATATGACAAAAAGCAGCAAAACTCATAAAGATCGATCAGAACAGTCTCTTTCAGTGTTTAGGACACCGATAAGAAAGGGGCATGGGAGTGCTGGTGAAGCTTCATGCCATGATCTGGTGGGGGTAACAAACATTTACATATCTCTGAAAATTCCACCGAACTCCACCTTTAAGATGGATGTCTCCTTTATTTTATCAATAAGACTTGGGATCCAGATGCCGGGGTGCAAACCTGTGAGCGCAGAGGGGCAGAGAAAGCACCCAGTTGCTTCCTCCTCCACAGAAAGAACTTTCTCCTAAGCCATCTCAAAAACACTCCTCCAACTGGATGTCCCTCCCTTCTACTTCCTGTTTCCTGTGCTTCGCTCTTTCTGTCCTCCTGACTTCCTCTTACTCTCTCTGGTTATTTCCTATCAGCTGGCTGCTTGCTCCAGCTATGGTTGATTTTATTTAATTCTGTTTACAATAATCAAGCAGAAAGCTCTTAGATTAGAGGTTGCTGGGGTTGAGCCACACCACAGCTAGAAGCAGGTTTTTCCAGTAAATAATGCAATCTTGGGGTTCACAGTGCGATAAAATATCCTGCAATAGATGCATCCTCCTTGTTATGTATACATGGTAAGTGATCAAGACATTAAGAACAAAAAGTATCAGTGAAGCAAACTGTCAAAAGGAAGAGGAAGGGTTTGAAGGGTCACAGGTGTATTCTGCTACCCACAGGTTCAGGATCTCCAAAGAGTCATGGGACTCACCAGGTCTTTTTTGAACAGCCAACCTTAGGATTTATCACAAATTACCAACAACCTTATGATGCCTATCTTCATCACACAGACTACGGAAATTACGTCATTATGGAAAAGAAAGATGTGGTCTGTTAGCAGTGTATGAAGCTTTTTAGCAATGACTGTATCTATCTTTTTTTTTTTTTTTTTTGGTTTTTCGACACAGGTTTTCTCTGCAGTTTTGGAGTCAGTCCTGGAACTAGCTCTTGTAGACCAGGCTGGTCTCGAACTCACAAAGATCTGCCTGCCTCTGCCTCCCGAGTGCTGGGATTAAAGGCGTGCGCCACCACCGCCCGGCCTATTTTGGGTTTTTTAAGACAGAGTTTCTCTGTGTAACAGCTCTGGCATCCTGGAACTCATTCTGCAGACCAGGCTGGCCTGGAACTCACAGAGATCCGCCTGCCTCTGCCTCCCAAGTGCTGGGATTAAAGGTGTGTGCCACCAGCACCCAGCCCAATGGCACCTTTTAAAAGATTGTTTTTAATTGTCGTGTGTGTGTGTAGGGTGTATGCTTGTGAGTGCGGGTGCCTGCAGAGGCCAGAGGCATCATTTGGAGTCACAGATGGTAGTGAGTTGCCCATAAGTGCCCTTAACTGCTGAGCCTAGCAATGACATCATTTAGTATTTATCTGTATTGTCACTTGGCTAGATAAACTTTGCTAAAATGAAATCTATTAAAGTTGAAGACACACTTCAGTGACTTTCTCACCAGGCAAAGAACATGTTTCCCAAATCTTCGCGTAAGTGTGTGATCTTTCTTACGTTTCCCCCGCATTAATTAGGGGGTCGTCTAAGATCTCACTTTGCTTATCCAAGTTCATGAGGCGCTGCCTCCGGGACTTAGAGATCGTTTGTCTTTTACATGTTAATAGCTCCTCTGAGCTGCTCTCGTTTTAAATTTTTTTTCCTAAATACTTCCACTTCACCTTCAGGAACTGTATTTGACCCTTTCAGAAACACTGACAGAAAAGAAATGTTTTCTCCCAAGTTTGGAACTGTCTTAACTTTCTCATTTCCTCTCATGGTAAGGAACGCTCTTTAAGGAACCCTCTTCACTCAAGGGAGTGCTCCTGAGCTGACCGGCAAGCCTCTCATAATATAATAGCATTACTTTTCTATTATCCTTATTATTCTTCTAGTCGGTATTTTTTTCCCCTCAGAGTGTTTGCTGCATTGTTAAGTTAATATGGGTTTTTTCCCCCATTATTTCCTCTACTTGTCTTGATGCACATATTTTCTCTCTTAGTGTCAAAATAAGGTGATGGTGAATTAGGAGTTCTTCCCGAGCTGAGGATACTTTTGTAATCTGGTAACCTTTGGCATGCAGCACATATCCTAGTGAATGATGGAGCACTTAAGTGTGATTCACCACTGAACATTACAGAAAATAGGCTGAGGGGCTCGGAAATTCAAGGCAAGTTCCGTCTACTCAGCGTGGTGTATATACTGTACTCTCACTTTCCTACCCCCTATTATGTGGTTAAGAGAGAGGAGATAATGACGGCTTCCTAAAGTTACCTGTAATGCTCTCAAAACTCTGTGAGGTGTAATGGTTTTAAAAGGCAGAATGAAAACACAGCGAGGAGATCAACACAAAAGGAATCATTTTCTGATAGCGACAGTGAGCCTGCATTCACACACACACACACACACACACACACACACACACACACACACACACACACCTCCCATTAACTGTAATGGGAATTATGAGTGTCCCATTGAAGGAACTTACACCCTCCAGATGTGGAGAGGGGATGCTCATTCTCGCTAGGCTTCTTGTATTGATTTAGTTTCTTGAGGTAGAATAAGATCATTATTTTTTTTTCCCTCAGAACTACTCCTGGATGCTCAGTATGCTCTCTTTGGAACGTGGGGCACGTCGGACAACAATTACTAATCACTAGGCAAAATGCAGTTAACCACAGATAATGTGTAAAATCTGAGCCATACCCAGATTGATTAATTTTCATGTTAGAAGCACTGGCCTGTCATCTTCCTCTTTGAATAAATATTTATTCAACATTTGACCTTTCTGGGTCTAGGAAAATTTCAGAGTGGCTAAGATTTTCCTCATTAACGTGGAAATGATCTTTTAATTATTCAGCAGTTTGATTAACAACATGCCCAGATTTGCATAAAAGGAAAGAAATGTAGATTTACTTAGTATGTTTCCTGCCAATATTTATCTTTATATGAATATGGAAACCTCGATCACTGGCAAATACACGGGCTCCTTTAAGAATATTGTGTTGGCCTGTGTCTAAATATATAATGTGTGTCTATAGGCTTACACCCTCGCACACTGAGAAATATTTACACAAACGTACCATGGTCTCCTGAGCTTTCAAGTGGTATATCCTAATCCCCACTGGGTATCTCTGTAGGCCCATATCTCTCCATGGTATGGCAGCCAGGCTCTCAAGCCGTAGTTCTCACCTGAGGTGCTCACCGTAGCCTTCCAGACAGGCTGTGGCTACCTTCTTTGTAATTTGGATGCCTGAAAAGAGATGTTAATTCAGCCTACATGACAGAGCTGGCGTACAGAGCAAGAAGATAGGAAGACGTGACAAAATGGGCATAGAAAGGTGTGGATGTGACTTAAGCCATTCACCTGGTTACCTAGGAAACGGAATGCTAATGAATTTCCCCCTCAGTTTACATTTTGGTATAAAGGCTGTTTGGAGAATAAACACAGAGGAATTTTCAGGATGTGAACTCAGGATTTCATGAGGGATCATTGAGAATCTCCCTCCCAATAAAACCATGTGAGTTGTGTCTTTAATCCCACGCCTCCCTTCTGGTCTGGAGAAATAATTTAGGGTTCAGGCTGGCACTGGACCCCAACATATCTCTTGCAGATTCCACAGTCTCCTCACACTCAACTTGCACAAGGCTTCCCAGCAAGCTTCTCCTATTCCCAAGTCTTACTAAAGGGATCTTCTATTCCTCAGTTCCTGAAGCCACAGGGCATTAAACACCATCTTCCCAATTCCATATCTGCACATTGACCACTGTGGGTCTCATCACTGGTACCTCACCCATTATGGCACCTCATTTCCAGAGGT
Organism: Dicrostonyx torquatus; assembly: GCA_028555095.1. Lineage (NCBI taxonomy): Eukaryota > Metazoa > Chordata > Mammalia > Rodentia > Cricetidae > Dicrostonyx > Dicrostonyx torquatus. The sequence continues at coordinate 6,227,047 of JAQHUG010000090.1, read as the reverse complement.
TCCAGCCGGGCCACTGTGGTGTTGTAGAAAGTATCAATCAAATCACCCTGAGACCATCTTGAGCACATGCAAATCCAGCGTGCTGAGATCCAAGGTAGCTCCAGAGTCAGAGACACAGTAGACAAGGGGAAAGTGAGGCAGTGGTGGTGATGGGGTGGGGTGGAGACATAAGATGGGGAATGTGTTCCTAGGATTAGAAATGCAGGCAAGGAGTTTGTCACACATGACCTAAAAAGGTAACAAGGAAAATGCGAAGTGATGCCCAATATATTGTTTTCAAGTCATTGTAAAACAAAACAGTGGGCTAAAATAAGTAAATGTCCTACTTAGAAATTATTCCTGAGCAAGGCAAGGTGGCACACTAGAGGAGTCAGATGATTCCGGGAGGAAATGTTCTCATCAAATGGGTAGACAACCCCCTCCGACCCCAAGAGACCAACACTAGTGGGATCACCTCCAAGACAGACATAAGGATTGTGGTGTCAGGGATTTCAGGTCTTTGAACACTGAGGGCTGAGACTGTATCTGTCAAATTTTCACAGAACTCCAGAATGTGGAAGAAATTAGAAAATCCTAAAGCAAATTGTTTAAATTTTATCAGTGCTTAAAACTGCTGTTAAGATTGAAGTCACCAAGTTAAGGAGAAGGGATCAGCAGGTAATGTGGGGTTCCCCTCTGTATGTTGTGAATACCATTGGTTAATAAAGGGACTACCTTGAACTTAAGCAGAGCAGAATATAGCTAGGCAGGGAAAACTAAACTGAATGCTGGGAGAAAGAAGGGCAGAGTCAGAGAAGTCATGTAGCCCCATCAGAGATAGACACCGGCACTTTACCATGTAAGCCACAGCCACGTGACGATACACAGATGACTAGAAATGGGTTAAATTAAGATGTAAGAGTTAGCCAATAAGAAGCTAGAGCTGATGGACCAAGCGGTGATTTAATTAATACAGTTTCTGTGTGGTTATTTCAGGTCTGAGCTGCCAGGAACAAACAAGCGACCTCTTACTACAAGCAGGGGTGAAAGACGTCAAGAGAGGGTCTTGGGGTGAATATGATCAAAACACATCATACACATATAAAATATAATGAAGCCCATTATCATAAATAATTAATGCGTAATAATACAAAACTTTAAAAAAGGCTATAGTCAGTGAACTGGGAAAATAGTTGAGTGATGTAGCATATCTCAAACATGTTTAAGACCCTGGATTCAACTCATAGTAAAAAACTAAAGAAAAAAGAAAAAAAGACTAAAGTTACCACTACAGAGACCCACTCAAATGTTTGTGTCTATCAAGTGGGCTGTTCAACCAACTTTATCGGTAAAGGTTTGCTGTGGAACAATCTTTTATACGCGGTGAATATATATTACTCTCATTGGTTAACAAAGAGCTGACTGGCCAATAGCTAGGCAGGAAAAGGTGAGGCAGGACTTGTGGGCAAAAAGAGACTGTGGGTTAGAAGAGGGCAGAGTCACCAAGGGACATGGAGAGAAGCAAGGTGAATATGGCATGCTGAAAAAAGGGACTGCCACATGGTAGAGCACAGATAGAGGTCAATTTAAGCCGAAAGAGCTAGTTAGTAACAAGCTTAAGCTACTAGCTGAGCATTTATAATTAATAAGTCTCTGTGTGGTTGTTTGAGGGTAGGCTGGTGGTTTCCTGACGAAAACTCCGCCTATAAATATTAAATGTGAAATTGAATGCACCAAGTAAAGCCAAACTGATAAAATTATGGCCTTATCTATGTTATATGCTGATTTTTTTTGTTTGTCTGTCTGTTTTGTAGTGGGTGGGGTTGTCTTTTGTCTTTTGGTCATTCAAGACAGGGTTTTTCTATGTAAGAGTTCTGGCTGCTCTGTAACTCTTTTTGTAGGCCAGGCTGGCCTTGAACTCACGGAGATTCTCTTGCCTCTGCCTCCCAAGTGCTGGAATTAAAGGCATGTGCCACTACCACTCAGTTCATCCTGGGGTTTTTAAGATAGTTTCATTAGGATAAAGGTTCTGCTGTCCATAAACAACAGAGAACATTGCTTTATACGGGTTCTCAAGGACCCTTGTCCATGTCCTGGGACTTCCCAGGTACCTATCAGAGGCCTGTGTCCAGAGCTCATCCAACCACATCCCCATTGGTTTCCTCTTTTGTGGTCAGATGCTTTCCAGGTGTCTTATGTCTAAAGGCTTCTCACCCTATTCTCTGAAAACCTATCCTCATTTTCACCCTATTCCTTAGTCTTACCCTAGTCTCTGTTTGTGTCTCCCTTCCTCCCTCCCTTCTTCTTCCCACCTAGGTTAGCTAAGTCACATACAGGACTGTGACGTTTAGAGAGAGTATTTCATCTGTAAGGGTCTTCATTCAATGTTTATTCAAAAACCCTAGTAGGACACGATGAAACACCCCTGTAATCCCAGCACTGGGGAGGCTGAGCAAGGAGGATCCCAGGTTCAAGGCCTGCCTGGGCTGCTCAATGAGACCTGGTCTCAGACAAACAAAAACATGTGCTAAGCATGTGCTAACAGCTCACGCTGTGTCACACGGAGTTTAGAGCCATGGGAGTATGGCGCAAAGTGAACAGAAAGCAGGATAAGTGTTCTGAGAAAGAAGGAGTCAAGGCTGAGTGTAACATGGGCAAAGCTGGTCGAATTGAGCCAGAGCCCACGTTACAAATGCTCGAGAGTTTTATATCATTGGCGACCAGGAATCCCTGATGCTTTTTACAGCGCTGAGGTGCTGTAATTCATAGTTTTAAAATATTTTGGTAGTTGAATGAAAGAAGAACCGGTTGGGACTTAGAGCAGGGGTAGGGAGACCACTTAGCATCTTAAGTGAGAAATGATCAGATGAAGGAAGACATTGGGAGAGATGAGGATAGGCTCGAGGAAGATTTTAAAGACGGTGAAGTAAGATTGATGATGAATTTAGGGCATGGGCACACCTGAGAGTTCTAGGAAGCATGATAATTTGATTCAACGTTCACTTAATGGGCTTGGGAGCCAAGCAATTTTCAATGATTACAATTTGAATATAGAAACAACTGAATATAGAGATTCTCATACTGGCTCATGCTATGCCACTAAAAGTCAGTGGGCTAAAAGAGATGGCACAGTCTAATGAGGTGGAACACAACGGGAAGCTAGAGGGCTCAGGAAGCAGAAGGATGGGTGAGGAAAGGTGAAATTGCATGTAGACAACTCAAAAGATTTGGTTCTGATGATAACACACGGCACTTGATTCTGCTGGAAACTAGGCGAGCTGCTTACTTTTTTTGCCAACTTGACACAAGCTGGGGTCATCTGGGAAGAAGGAACCTCAATTGAGAGAATGCCTCCATCAGACGGGTGGGGAGGCAAGTCTGGGGGGGGCATTTTCTTGATTAATGATTGATGGGGGAGGGTCCACACCATTATGGGTTGGGCTGTCCCTAGGAGGGGGTCCTGGCTTGTATAAGAAAGCAGGCAAACCAGTGTTTGCTCTGTTTCAGTTCCTGCCTCCAGGTTCCTGTCCTGAATTCCCATTCTGGCCTCCCTCCATGGTGGACTGTGATCAGGATTTGTAAGCCAAATAAACCCTCTCCAAGTCGGTTTTGGTCATGGCGTTCAACCACAGCAACGGAAGCCTAACTGGGCCACCAGTCAAGATGAGCCCCGGATTTCAGCTGACTATACTGCTGACCTCAATAATTTATAGCTCACTTCAGGGTAAACACTCCCTAGAGTATTGCATGTGTTGCTTATTTGTTTCGGTTTAGATTTTTCTTAAACGTTCAAGGGAAACGTTTCTCATGAGACCATTGTACGTGTTACCACTTTTTATAAGAAACTGCATGTGAAACTTGAATTAATTGATAGCGTATTTCTCACTAATCCCAATATTTAGGATCCCACATTGGATATCCTGGCCAGTGGTCCCAGGCTGCCCTTTGTTTAGGAGTAAGAGGAGTGAGGCAGATGGAGTACTCCAGAGGTCTTCAAAGATGTTGGATTTGATGTTGTGGATACAACACTGCTTTCTTTCCCTTGACCCAAATTTAATCTTTACCTGCGCATGCACCTCTGTGGGGGTGGGGGGATGGGGCAGTGGGTGAACAAGGTGTCAGTAGATTTCCTCAAAGGGCAGCCTACTGTGTGCCACTCAGTGCATAAGAGAACAGAGGGGTTGAATACACAGATGTCAGAGGAAAGAATTTCAAAGATGAGGAGGGGGCTGGGGAGATGCTTCTTCAGTGGTTAGAAAGATTCACTGCTCTTCCAGAGAACCTGAGTTCAGTTCCGATATGCTAGCTTACAAGTGTCCATATAAGCCCACTTCCAGGTGATCTGGCACCCTCTTCTGACCTCCCAGGCACCAGGTATACACTTGGCACATGCACCTACATCCAGGCAAACACTCCTACACAGAAAATACAAAATGAACAAGGCTTTAGTTGGTTGGTTGTTTTTGTTTTGTTTTGTTTTTAGAGACAGAATTTCTCCATGTAACAGTCCTGGCTGTCCTGGAACCTGTAGACCAGACTGGTCTTGAACGCACAGAGATTCACCTGTCTCTGCTTCCCTAGTGCTGGGATTAAAGGCATGCACTACCACTGCCTTATTGAACAAGTCTTTTTAAAAATGGGAGGAGTTATTTAATGCCATACTTTTAAGCATATATTTTTATCTCCATATTCTTGAGCTGTTTGGTTGCATATGCTTTTAATACCAGCACCTGGCACTGAGGTAGGAAGATTGTGAATCCGAGACTAGCCTGGGAGATTTAGTAAGCTCCAAATCAGCCTGTGCTATATAGCAATATACTGGCTCAGAAAGAATAACAGCAGCAAAAAAGCAACAAAAAAACTTAAGGAAGGAAGAAAGAAAAAGAAAGGAAGGAAAGAAGGAAGGAAGAAAGAAAGAAATAGGGGAAGAAAGATCTCCATTGTCATGTGCTGGGGATGTAGGCTACCTAACGTGTACAAGTTCTGAGAGATCTCTAGGAAGACAAAGTTCTGATATTCTAACCTCTGTAGCTATGCTCTCAGCACTGAGAGAACCTCTACAGTCCTGGAGATTTGAACCTTAAAGGAAAATACTACGGCAACATCACATGCAGGGCAAGGGACAAACCTTTACGGATTTCTAAGCTTAACTGCAACAAATACTTGGCTACTGTGGAGCATCTCAGGCTCTCAGGGAAGGGATGCACACCTGCAGGGATGCAAGGAGACCACTGGCCATGCTCACATGCAAGGAACAGTGATGGAAGTGCTGCATGTGAAAGGACCAGAGGACTGCATGGGTGAGCACTGGTGTGCCTTTCTGTTTTGGTCTTGACACGCAATTATTTTAGGAAGATTTTAATCTACATGACTTGAAAGGGCCTGGTCCCAGTATGGAAAGTTATGATTGTCAATAAGGATGAACCAATATACAATCCTGCTCTTTGCTATGAGTCTTGGACTGGTTAATTAATGGTTTCCAGGTATTTGAGACCATCTTCCAGTTGATGAAGTCTGGAGGTGTTAGCAATAAGTCTGTTCTTGTTTAACTGTAGGGCTTCAGTTGAAGTGTACCATTAGGTTAACCAAGACGTCGGCAGGAAGAGGTGGAAACACTTGTTCACACAAAGAAAACTCAACCAAATTGAAACACCCTGAAGGTTTTCATGCATTGATTACACCAGATTCTCTCCAAACAAACTTCTCCTAGTACTACCCTGAGTTGGCTATTTTAGTGCAGTGTGTGTATGTATATATCTGTATGTGTATGCATGTGTGTATGTGTATGCATGTGTGTGTGCATGTGTGTTTGTATATATCTGTATGTGTATGCATGTGTGTATGTGTATGCATGTGTGTATGTGCATGTGTGTGCATGTATATATCTGTATGTGTATGCATGTGTGTATATGTATGCATGTGTGTGCATGTATATATCTGTATGTGTATGCATGTGTGTATGTGTATGCATGTGTGTGTGTGTATGTGCATGTGTGTGTGTATGTGAGAGGGCAGGAATGGCATTTGGTTTTCTTTGTTGATTTATTTATTGAGACAGGATTTTGTCTCTCTGCTTCTCTGCTGTCAAGTATGCAACTCCACCTCAACACACCATTCTGCCATGATGCTCCACCCACCACACCCTTCCATCATGATGCTTCACCAGCCACACCCTTCTGTCATGATGCCCCACCCACCACACAGTTCCATCATGGTGCCCCACCACACCCTTCTGTCATGATGCTCCACCCACCACACACTTCTGTCATGATGCCCCACCCACCACACACTTCCATCATGGTGCCCCACCACACCCTTCTGTCATGATGCCCCACCCACCACACACTTCCATCAAGATGCTCCACCTACCATAATGTTGGACCCTGAGTGTCAAATTCTGAAACTTTGGACTCAAATGAAAGTTTTCTTTTTTTAAAATGTTCACTTCATGTGTTTGTCACAGCAATGAAAAAATTAGCTAACACACACAGCAATCTTAACTGATGTAATTGCAGTCACGTGAGTGTGTCCATTCTGTGTCTTCGTTGGTTTCCTGTTTCTATTGTAGCCAGTTACCATATGCTTTGTGGCTTAAGACAATACAGATAGTGTCTTACAATTTTTGTCATTCAAAACTTGAAATAAGTGTCACTATTGATAAAACCAAGATCTTTTTTCTTTTTCTTTTTTTTGTTTTTTGTTTTTGTTTTTGTATTTATTGTTAAAAGAGAAATTTACATTTACTCCCCTTGTCCCAGGCCCTCCCGCTCCCCCACCACCCTTCCTCCCTCCCCTTGCTTCTCTAAGAGGGGGCAGGATACCCTGCCCTGTGGGACGCCCAAGGCCCTCCCCCCCCTTAATCCCGGCCTAAGAAGGTGTGCATCCATATAGACTAGGTTCCCAAAAAGCCAATACATGCAGAAGAGATAGGTCACTGTGCCATTATCATTGGTTTCTCAGTCAGCCCCTGTTGGCAGCCACATTCAGAGATTCCAGTTTGGTAATATGCTCATTCAGTCCTAGTCCAGCTGGATTTGATGAGCTCCCAATAGATCAGTCACACTGTCTCAGTTGATGGACAAGTCCCTCGCGGTCCTGACTTCCTTGCTCATCTTCTCCCCCCTTCTGCTCTTCGACTGGACCTTGGGAGCTCAGTCCTTTGTTCTGATGTGAATGTGGGTCTCTGACTCTATCTCCTTCCATCAGGCAAAATTTCTATGGTGATGATCAAGATATTCATCAATGTGACTATGGGACAAGGTTGTTTCAGGCACTCTCTCCTCTGCTGCCCAAATATCCAGCAGGGGACATCCCTGTGGACACCTGGGATCCCCTCTAGAGACAAGTCCCTTGCCAATCCTAAAGTGACTCTCTTAATGTAGATATCTTATTCCCTTCTCCAATATCCACCCTTCCTCCATCTCCACCCTCCAACTCCCCCAAGCTCTCCCCATTTCTTCTCTTCTCCCTTCTCCCTCCCCCTCTCCCTTTTGCCTACCCCAACACCTACTTCCACCCCCATCCCCACTCCCCTTCTTCCAGGTTTTGCCTGGCAGTCTTGTTTGCTTCTGAAATCCAGGAGGATCTATATATGTAAAACCAAGATCTTGGCAGAGTTGTATATTCTCTCATGGAAGGCTATTGTAGGACTCTGTTTTCTTATTTTCTTCTTTTTTCAGGTGAACACAGAGTATCATGGACAGGCCAACCTCAAACTTGTTATGTAGCTCAAGACAACCTTGAACATCTGATACCCCTGCTCTACCTCCCAAAAGTTGGTTGAGTTTGCAGTCTTGTGTCCCGTGCCTATTTTATTTGCCTATTTTATGTGGTACTGGGGATGTACCTCCTGCATGCTACCAACAGGGCTATATACCCAGCCCTGAGAATCTATTTTCTTGTTTTTCTAAGATTCTAGGGACCGCCCAATATTCTTTGGTTCATGGCACTTTCTATCTTCAGAGTCATTCGGGAGCAGTGGAGTCTTTTTCACAGGATCATGGCTCTCCGACCCTGAGTTCTGTCTCCATTTACATGCTCTAGGACCCTGTGATTTCACTGAGTCCATATGCTAAGTCATCATCACCATAAGCTGCACACTATAAATTTCTTCTGTGCCATACCTTTCTCCGTCTTTCTCATAACAACAGGCGTATGTAAGTGCATAGTTTTAGTTGATTCTTACGTTAACACAGCAGAAGTTCCTACTTCCTTCAGCTTCCAGCCTGCGCTCTCTCTGCCCTGTCTCTCTTCAGAAGAGGTGACTGTGGTCTTCTCTCCTTTCCTCCCCCCTTTCTCTCTCTGTTTCTCTCTCTCTCTCTCTCTCTCTCTTTCTCTCTGCCCTTCTCTCTCCCTTCTATAACCCACTGAATAAACTATATCCACTTTCTCTGCATGGCATCTATCTGTCTCTCACCTGCCACCTCCCACCCGCCTGGACCCACAGAGGCCTTGGGTGGTGGTACCCTGCTGCCCCTCGTGACCTGCTGCCACCCCTCGGGGAATGGTGCCTTTTTATCTAAACCATTACAGTGGGTGCATGTATGTGTCAGTGTGTGCGGAGGGCCCAAGGACATCCTCAGGTGTCATTTCTCAGACACTATCCATCCACTTATTTATTTATTTATTTAATCTATTTTTGGGGGGCAAGGTCTTTCACTGGTCTGGAGCATTACCCAGTGGTTTAGAGTGGCTGGCCAGTGAGCCCCCAGGGAGTTGCCTCTCGGTATCTCCACAGCTCTAGGATGACCAGCATGCATTCCTATGCCCGGCACCAAATTTCAACATGGTCACTGATGATGAAACTAAGGTCCTTCCTGTTAACACAGAAAGCATGTCACCCACTGAACTCCTCCCTGCTCCTACCTTTGTAAGTCATTGTCTACAAAAGTGCATTCCAAGCTGAAATTTATTTATTATGTTTTGGTCCTTGGAAGATTTTAGTATGAATTAGTGTGCTAATAAAGATGCCAATCTGCCAGGAGCCAGGCCAGGTAAAGGTCCTTGGATGATGCCTAGACAACATAATCAGGAGGCTTGTCTTAGGACTGCCAGGACGTTTCCGGAAGAATATTAACAGAGACTTTGGAAGGGAAACCATCTTGTTTGCATTTCTATCAGCCAGCCACATCCAGCTCCTTAAACGTGTTCTTTCCTTAGCTGCCATTCTTCCTTTACACTTCCGAACCAACTTCATCTGTCTTCAGATTTGGGAGGAGCTGGCTATGCCAGATGACATCATTGCAATTTTCAATAATCCATGGGATGCTATTTCCAGGGGAGATAGTTTAGTTTAATTTAGTTCTGCCTTGGGCAGAGGCCCTTTCCTCCCAACCATTCTAACTTAGCATGAACCCATGGTTAGGCAAGGACTTCGGGGTCAGTGTGAAACATATTTAAATTGCAACCCAGAATGTGGTGGTGCAAGCCTGTAAACCCAGCATTTCCGTGGTGGAGCCAGGAAGAACAGGTATTTGAGGTCATGCTCAGCAGTTTGTGAATTTGAGGCTAATCTCTTTGGCTATATGAGAACCAGTCGCAAAACCACAATAATAAACAAAAAAAATAGAATAACGCTAGAGATTTGGCATATTTGGTTATCTCCGACTCTTAATTGTTTATCTGAAAACATCGAGGTTGTTTAGCAAAATTATAGATTGAAAGATTTTCATTCCACTTGGCTTCTGGGTTAACGGCCCCTCCCTGTCCTCACCATACATTTCCCCCACGAAGTAGCATGGTTTGTCTAGCTGAACTGGGGAAAGCAGGGCGAGCTAATGCAACCAGCTCAAAGGAGTCAGTCTAGGACTGGTAAAGAACACGAGGCCAAAGGACATTTCTCCCCATGGCTGAGCCAAGGCAATGGCGCCTCTCAACTCCGGTACGGATGGACCATCCTATCGCCCAGCGCTTTGCGGCACACCGGGGACACAGCTGCGCCTGAGATGCAACCACGCAATTTAAGAAGAATACAGTTGATTTTTCCCCCCACCCCCTCATCAAAACCCAGTCCAAAGTCCTGACTGGAAGGCAGAAGTTTCAGTTTCACATGAAACTTGCTGAGGACTCAGAAATTCCGATCCTTTGAGGAAAACGGGCTTAATCTCTACAGCAGTTTGCCCTGCCCGTCCGTTCCCCAAGCAACTCCCTCCCAGATAGAGAACTAAATTCCACAGAAAGCCACACCTTCCCCGCTGCTGCTGAAATCAGGCTCTGGTGATATTAGGGCTTGCACAAATTGAAATGGGCTAAAAGCTCAGATGTGAATTCTCCGATTTCTTGCTAAGCTGGAAGCTTTTACGAGGCTCACTTTAAATTGAGAGGCAGGGTTTAGACCCTTTTGTTACTTAAGAGACGGAGCAAATTAGCAAGTCCGAGGAAGCAGATCTTTTTTGATTACTGAACTATTACAAATGCCCCCTGGCCAAAGGATAACCTCTCTCCAGAGGGAAATGTTCAGTGGGAGCTGCTTACATTCATAAAGTCTGTTAAAGCAAATCTCTCACATTTCCATTAAGTCGGTAAATTACTTCTAGGGGCAGAGAAGAAAATGCTGGTAGGAAATGACTGGACCATATTAATGATGGGAGGTGGGTCTGCAGAGGTGGGAGAATTGACGCGGCCTTTCCCGTGCGGGGATTTTTTTCAGCCTCTCTCACGTGTTGGGCTAAATGTAAATGATGTCACCTTCTCCTCCTTGAGTGAGAGGCAAAGTTATCAGGCCATGGGGGCTTCACAGAGCGCGTTGTGTGGCTGACATTAAAATGACTATGGGGTTATTTCTTTTCCATATCTAGTCTTCTGGAAATTTTTGCAAGATTTTATTGTAGATGGGGGTAGGGGGGATGCATAATGCTATGGGAAACAAAGCCCCAGCTCGCATCTTGCTCCTGGATTATTGCCATTCTATCTCAGCTCTGATTGAAATCCAAGACTTTGTATCGAAGCCTTAATGAGATGCTGGCAAATATCTTTCTGGCCCACTGGAAATGTAATCTTTCTATTGAACATTGTGTCCTAGTGAATTTCACTGCAAGAGCATTTTACATTTGAATCCGAGAGGTCACTGCTGGGGAGCAGAACACAGGCCTGGCTCCATTCAGTCCCGGGTGAAATGGACCCCTAAAGGTGTGGACAGTAGACCAATGGCTCATAACAACTAATTAGTTCATTGTTTCATTCAGAAGATTAAAGCCAGGGTACCACTCTCCAATGTGCTGTTTCTAAATACCGGATTTCCCCATTTATGTACAAACCCTGATAATCTTGTGCCCAAGAGTGCTGACTTACTATCCTGGCTTTCAATGCCCTTTGAATACTTCCACGACATTGACTTAAAGAAACTCACACATGCCATACCAGTTGTTCATAAATAGGCCATTTTTCTCTTCGTATTTTTCCAGCTTTGTGTGAATGGAGTAGTCCATGCTGTGAACTTCTTTCTCCCTCGTCTGGTCATCAGCATTCTCTGAGCCTTTGAACATAGTTAATCATTAAGTAAACTACTAAATTATACTCTCCTTTGCCCAGGTTGAGGTAGCAGAGAAGGAAGCGTCTAGCTAGTGATCTCGTTCAGATAGGAAACAATAGCCAAACGTATTTGCATGTACCTTGGTCTGGCAGTTAAATAATTGATTTCATGTCTGTAAGCAATAAAGCAGGCCATAGTAGAAAAGGCATATACATATGTATGCATACTAACATATGCGTGTTGTTAAGGGAAATGTATTCTCGCAAATATAAAAAAAAAACTGTTGCTTTTCATGCTGCGCTAATATCAAAAGACTGAGCATTTAACTGCCACGTGGAATGGCATTTACATGTAGATTTGCAAATCAAAAAGGCCTGGCACAACCTCCTTTGAATGCACTTGAATACTGGCAGCTTACGGTTCTATGCAACATGATCAATTTAATCAAAAGATGAATAGAACTACTAGAAAGATTTGCCTTTATTAATAAACCAAAAGATTAGGGTACAAAACCAATGATTAGGACTCCAGGTATGGAAGGAATTCAAGGAAGAGAGCAGCTGGATGATTGATGATTTTTTTTTTTATTTTAGTTAAACTAAAGCCCATTACATTTCAGAGTAGTAAATGTCCTGCCAGCCTAATATAAGCTGGTTATGAGGCTAACTATGGAGAAAGAAGGGGAGATTTTTCTGTAAGTTAAGTATATAACTTATAAAAATGTTTTAAAGTACCTGTTGAAATTTGCAATATTTACTTAAAACTTAGCATAACACAAATACTCAAATCCACTAATTCAAACACAAATCGAATCCTCAATTCCACTAAGGAAGTTAGGAGTTTAGTGAGAAGGTTTACAGGAATTGGATCCCAAATATCATGAAATTTTATTTATAACAACAAAAATATTGAAGAAGTCTAAGAATCCCATGCTTCTGGTTGGGCTATGCAATTGTTTATCCTACAGAACTCACGTTTTTGCTGCTGTTGTTAGCCTAGGCTAGCCTCACTCTCTGCTGTCGTTAGCCTAGGCTAGCCTCACTCTCTGCTGTCATTAGCCTAAGGGCTGAAGTCACAAGCATAAATCCCCATACCCCAGCAAACATACATATTCTATAAAGTGGAGTAATAGAAAGCAATTAATAATGATGCTGTAGAAGTATAACTGAAGACATACATTTATTGAAATGTGGAAATATATATTTGAAAGGTTGCACTGTGTAAGACAAAGCGCAGTTTATACCACAGTGTATGCTTAATACTTATTTTAAAGAGATTAACATTTAAATTTTGTTTTCAAACTTATAAGAACAGGAGCTGGAAGGTGACTCCACTGGTGATGGGCTGGCATGTTGACTTGAGCTCGGCTCCCATCACCCATGTAAAAGGCAGATGTGACACCATACACCTGCAATCCTGGTGCTGGAGAGGCAGAGCCAGGCAGATTCCCACAGCTTGCTGGCCATAGCTTGCTGGCCAGTCAACCTGGCTGAAGTTTGAGCTCCTGATTCTATGAAAGACCTTGTCTCAAAAAAAAAAAAAAA
>JAQHUG010000090.1:6137202-6161085 GCA_028555095.1 Dicrostonyx torquatus | reverse complement strand
TCCTTGCTGGCTTGTAATGAAGTTTTCATAAGGAGTGCAAGCTAAATAGCCAGAGGGAAGGTTCAAAGCAGAGGGACCTTGTCCTAATGGAGGCTGGAGTGTGCCACCCTCCTGGTACATGGATGTGTTCACCCGTCAGAAGTTCCGCCTAACACCATCTGGGATTTGGATTTTGATTGATGAAAGCATTGGTTCATGGTTATTGACTTCAGTTGCTTTCCCAGAGGCCTAGAGTGGGTGGGCTTGCCAGTTCTGATTTGGGAGTCTATTCAGATTAACAAAAGTGGTTCCCCTCACCCCTATTACTGAGGAATTCTCAAGAATTTTAAGAATTCTATGCTGTAGGGGGTGGAGGAAGCTCTGGGGTCGGAATGCTGAGTGCGTGTGTTATTGTTGACATAGGAATGGCCTTGTTGAGGACTCGGGCCCGTGGAAGAGACTCTCGCAGTGAAGCCACCAGAGCTGTGGCAAAGCTCTGCTCAGAGGCTGGAGGAGTAAGTGTTTATGAGTGTTTGACCACTGTGTTCAGAGACTAGCAACTGCAGCTTCCTTCTGGATGCCTACCACCAACTACAGACTGATAAAGAGACAGAGGTTCCTGGTTGGGGCTGTAGCAACCCCATCTGATCCCAGCTCTCTTGGGTATGATATGTCTGTGTGTCTGTTCTTTCTTCGTTCCCTCGAAGCCCCCAGTCAGGATTTCAAGGCCCAAGCTGCTCAGCACTATGCCAGAACTAGAGACAATATCCTTAAGAAATAAACTTAGAAACTTTGGTTATTTGTTTTGAATATTTATAAAGCACTTTTTCTTTTCTTTTTGTTTTCCGAAAAAGGGTTTCTCTGTGTAGCTTTGGAGCCTGTCCTGGAACTCACTCTGGAGACCAGGCTGGCCTCAAACTCACAGAGATCCGCCTGCCTCTGCCTCCCGAGTGCTGGGATTAAAGGTGTGCGCCACCACACTCAGCATAAAGCACAATTTTAAACCCCTCCACTTTCACTTTCACAGTGACATTTTACAAACCTTTCTTGTCTATTGTTTTATCTATTAGATTATCCCATGTGAGTCTCACGGTGCCCTGAGACTTCAGCAAATGAACAAGGCTGCCTGGATCCTGTGTCGGCGAGGGAAAGGCTCCGGTCGGAGTCTGAGTCCTGGGGCTTCACATCCAGAGTTTTTGCTAACCACACAGCCTCTCGCGCCTTGTTCAGAGTTTTTGCTAACCACACAGCCTCTCGCGCCTTGTTCAGAGGCTTATACCTGAGGGTGTGAGTCTCCCTTTGCTTAATAAGGCAGTATGAGCTCAAAAGAGTCTGAAGACCACCATTTCTGAGAAACTCCAGGTCTGGAGGAGTCAGAGCCTGGGTGGGCTCTTCTCAGCTACGTGGATTTCAGCCTTAACAACCTGTAGCAGGGTCCCGGGTGGGTGTCCTTAAGAGAGAGTGGAAAGTAGGCATGAACCAACCACACAGGCACTGTGAACTGGATGAAGCAGCCAGCTCAGTTTCTTTTAGGAAGGGGTAAGCCTGAGCTCGCTGTCCATAGGTCCACGGCATCTCTCGTCAGACTTGGCTGCTGTTGTCGAGGTCCTCTGGCAGACCCAGGCTGGCTCTACAGAGCATTCTCTCACTATCAGTCTAGGCCGGCGGGCTCTCAGGCCCACTGAGGCTTAGTCATCCCACACCAACCCACGAGAGGAGCAGCTAGCTGTAACATACCTGTCAAGTAGCCTGCAGTTCAACCTAGAGCTTCTCTTCGGATATTCTAAATGTGGATTTCCCTTGACGTGTATTTCCCGAAAATGTTCATGTGCCTAATGCCCTTTCGGAATGTGGAGGTGCCAAGAGTCCCTGCTCCCACACACATTTAGCACCCATGGTTAGCATCACATTTGTTCCAACAATGAACTTACACTAACACCAGTGTGACACTAACAGATCATAACATATCATAATAGTTGGTGTACAGTTCACGGGTTAAGAGTGTATGTGTGCGAGCATGAGTTCATGTCTGCGCGCGCACACACACACACACACACAGAGACAGACAGAGAGAGAGAGAGAGAGAGAGAGAGAGAGAGAGAGAGAGAGAGATTTTCTTTTCCTTAAAGTCTTCTGTGTTATAGATCATAGTATCTTCGACCCCTGAAAATTTTTCATATTCCCCATATTTCTGCCTGGTCACATTGTCAAAAATAAAATTTTACCACCATCAGTTATACATAGAGAAGAGAGGGGGGGCTTTCTTGGCTATATATCAGAGTATTGCTGTGATTTAGTTGTAATTAGCTTCAATAGTTTTTAATTGAAAATTATCACAATATTTCCCCAAATCCCATCTCTCACAAAAACAATCAAACCTAGTTCTGAAGCTAAACCTTCCTGGTGGCTGAGAAGCCAGAGGTGGCCTCTGTCGCCCTCTAAGGCCGCTGCGGTTGGCAGTCGTGGGGTTTCTGCCACCTGGTGGATGTTATTGGTAGCGCAGCCAGAGAGGCTGTCCCAGCCAGAGTGAGCAGCCATGGAAAAAGGACCGCCAGTCAGTCACTTTGATAATGCTTCAGCTGAGCTCACTTATTACCTGGGAAGACCAAGAGCCTGCGCGCTTTATTATGGGTTTGTGGTGTTTATTAATCCACAACAGTATTGTTTTTGATAGACAACCCAAGATTAAGGCTAATAAAGGACTCTGGAATGTGGACTCGATAATTTTGTTGGCTTGAGAACAAAGAAGAAAGTCAGTAAATAGTACCTGGATTCTCCAGTAATTACTCCATCTTATAAATTACTGTTTTCTCCTATTCCAGCCCACAGTCTGTCATTCTTGAAGGTATGATATATTAATTTTGAGCTAAGCAATATCCACAGGGAGTAATCAGAGCTGGCACCGTACAGGTGTTTCCCAATGAAAAAGGTTACTATTGGAATTATTTATAAACGCATCAGAATGCTGAATGTTAAACCGAATGAGTTTTCATCGGCTCATCAAAGGCAGGACGTACATCTGCAGCAAGTCACTCCCTCCGGCTGACATCCCAAAGGTCATATCTCCATCA
The DNA here is from genome assembly GCA_028555095.1 of Dicrostonyx torquatus. Classification (NCBI taxonomy): domain Eukaryota; kingdom Metazoa; phylum Chordata; class Mammalia; order Rodentia; family Cricetidae; genus Dicrostonyx; species Dicrostonyx torquatus. The sequence continues at coordinate 6,158,035 of JAQHUG010000090.1, read as the reverse complement.
GGGTGAGGCTTCTTTGCTATTGTCTTAAGGAGAAACCTTTTTCAAGTTGGTTCTGATTTGATGATTACAGAATAGACAGCTCCTCCTGAATCTCACGTTCACGGTTCCTATTAACTTCTTTTCACTTTTATTCATACATATGTATCCACACATGGTATAAAACATCAGCTTTTTCTCATTTACGTTTTAACAAATGAGTTTTGTTCCTTGACTATGTCACACACGTATGTGATGCACTCTGGTCACCGGCCCTCCTGTCTAATTCCTCTCTTGCCCCCACCAGTCCCCTCCTTCTGTCATAGAGTTCCCAGCCATTTTCATGTATTGTGTGGGTTTTTTTGTTTATTTGTTTTTTTACTTTGTGACCCACCAGGCTTACCTGGACCACCCATAAGGGCATGGATATGAGCTGTGTATTAATACCTTTATTATTAAAAACATTGCTTTTACAATGTACAAAGCATCAGCTTTGTATTTAAATACACCCTGTCTGCTCATCTGCCTCCCCCCCCCATCTGTCTCTTCTCAGGGTCTCATATATCCCCGACTGGCCTGCAACTCACTATGTAGCTAAGGATGATCCAGAACTTTCCGTCTCTTTCTCCACGCCCTGAGTACTGAGACTGTAGGTGTGTACCACCAGGGCCTGCTTTATATAGTCCTGGGGTTTGAACCCAGGGCTTCATGGGTAGCAGGTGGGCATTCTGTCAACAGAGCTACACCCAGATCTTTCATCTCTCTCTGTAACTTGATCCCCCCCCCCAATTTATCATTATGGTTGAGAGACACATGCATCTCCACAGGTCCTTTCTCTACAGCTTCCTGGCATCCTTACATGGCAGTGATTAGTTCCAAAGGTTGACATCCAAATGGCAAAGAGAAGAAGGCAAAAGCTGCAACCCCTTCTGTGACCTTGTTTGAGATGACATGTAGTGTCTTAGTTAGGGTTTTTATTGCTGTGATGAAACACCATGACTGTGGTGTTGGAAAGAATAGGGAACCCCAAAGGGAGTGGCACTATTAGGAGGTGTGGCCTTGTTGGAGGAAGTGTGTCACTGTGGAGGTGGGCTTTGAGGTCTCATATATGCTCAAGTCACGCCCAGTGTCTCAGACCACTTCCTGTTGCCTGTCTATCACAGTTCCAGCACCATGTCAGCCTGCTCACCATGTCACACCACGATGATAATGAACCTCTGAAAATGTAAGACATCCAGATTAAATGTTTTTCCTTGATAAGAGATGCTATGGTCCTGGTGTCTCTTCACAGCGATGGAAACCCTAACTAAGACAATGACCAAAAAGCAAGTGGGGGGGTTATTTGGCTTATATTTCCACAACACTGTTCATCATCAAAAGAAGTCAAACAGGGCAGGAATCTGAAGGCAGGAGCTGATGCAGAGGCCATAGAGAGGTGCTACTTATTGGCTTGCTCCCCATAGCTTGCTCAGCCTGTTTTCTTATAGAACGCAGGACCACCAGCCAAGGGAAGGCACCACCCACAATGGGTTGGGTCCTCCTTCACCAATCAATAATTAAGAAATTTCCCTCCCGCTGGATTTTAAGGAGGCATTTTCTCAGTTGAGGTTCTTTTCCTTCAGATAACTCTAGCTTGTGACAAGTTGATGTAAAACTGGCCAGGACATACAGTTACCATGTCTACCATGGTCAGTCTGTTGAAAGCAAGTCACAGAGGCGTCACTGTTCCAGGGAGTGCAGCTGGATCTGCCTTCTGTTGGGAGGACTTGTAACGCCTGTGTTACTCTCTATGGTATAGTTTGCAAGCCGGGCAAGGGCCTGGAGATTAAGGAACACACAAGAGACGTGGGTCATCTGTGAAGAGAGAATGCCGAATGCCGTTTATTCAAGCTTAGAAAAGCCTTGTATACCTAACTGCTGCACAATGGATGTCCCCCCAGGCAGGTGGGAATTATCAGGCCCAAGAAGGAATAAACAATGGTCCTTTAGCTAACCACCAGCAGGGTCAGAGGGGGCGCAGGAACAAGCAGGATGTTTGGCCAGAAACTGCAAGCTACCCTCAATATGAGCCCCAGGAGGAGGGTTAGACCTGTGGGCCCTGCCAGGACTTATAAGAATCCTCAGCTATATTTTAAGGCCATTACAATTATCCCACAGAAAATAAGTTCTTTACCTTCTCCGCTAGCTGAAAAATGCACTCACACCCACCTGAAACCCTTCAAACAGTGCATCTCCTGCGGAATGAGAATCAGGCCCGAGGTCCGCGACCTTGACATGGAAATCTAGAGGTGCAGGGGCCCCATGGGTACCGCTGACTCACAGACTGAGCTTTGTCTGTCTAAACAAAGGAATCGGGGCTCCTGGGAGCCACGGAGGTGCCACAGGCTCTGGGAGGCTGGGGAGGGACAAGAGCGGTCCTGTGATGAAGGTGGGGTCTATCTAAACAAAGGGAGCCACGGAGGTGCCACAGGCTCTGGGAGGCTGGGGAGGGACAAGAGCGGTCCTGTGATGAAGGTGGGGTCTCCCAGGCAACAGCCAGCAATGGCGTCACACCCCTATCTCTCTTTTTCAGACCAAGAGTTGGGGGAATGGAGATGAAAAGTTTCTGTCTTCTGCTATTTATGATCATAGACAGGTGCAGACTTTCTTTCCACAAAAGACCAGCTCTTCGGAGCCATGTTGTGTCTCTAGGCTTTCTGAAGAGGTAAAAGAAAGAGCTCAAAGGAACATTTAAGGCGGGCTTGTTTATCCTCCCCCGAGAGTTTCCTTAGATGGTGTTCTGCTCTCAGATATTTGAGGTTCAAAAGTCTGAATATTCCATATGAATTGATTTCTAATCAACTCTGTTGGACAGAATGCACACCCCTCTTTCTCTCAGAACGCTTCCATGGGACTCCCTTAAGGCTTGCAAGCCTCATGTGTGCTTAAAAGGTCTATGAAGTGACCCCTTAAGCGCCCCCGGGCGGGCAACAGTTGTATGATTAAGCCCTTGACTCTGCCTTTGGAGTGACCTGGCAACATTGGATCCTGTTTCAGTATACAGCTCCCTCTTTGGTTTATCTTCCTCCTCCTGTTTTTTTTTACTGCAAGCACTGTGGGAGACCAGGCAGTACCTTCCATTCCATCCCAGAAACAATCCCCTCAGGTAGGCCATCATTTCATTCTCCTCGCCACCACAGACAGCAATGTTGCTGAACTTTGGCTCCTCTGTTCATGTCCCAGTAACAATCTCCTCAGGAATCCCTGACTAATAAGTCAAGAACAAGACAGGAGAGAGGGCTCAGCAGTTAAGAGCACTGGTTGCTCTTCCAGAGGTCCTGAGTTCAATTCCCAGCACCTACGGCAAGTGGCTCATGGTGGCCTGTACTCCAGTTCCAGGGAATCTGAGTCCGCCCCTGACTCTGAGGGTACCGCGCGCACATGGCACGTGTACATACACTCAGGCGTGCACACGATAAACATACAACAGCAGCACTAATGAAGAGCAATGATGCTTTCACTAACATTTCTCTGAAGACCTTCTAAGTTGTATCTCCCAACCAGTCCTGAAACTGCCACATTTTCAATTTTTTTAAAAGATTTATTATTATTTTTTTTTATGTATACAACATTCCTTCCATGTATGCTTGCAGGCCAGAGGAGGGCACCAGATCTTATTATAGATGGCTGTGAGCCACCATGTGGGCACTGGGAATTGAACTCAGGATCTCTGGAAGAGCAGTCAGTGCTCTTAACCTCTGAGCCATCTCTCCAGCCCCCACATTTTCAATTTTTGTTAGCGTTAAAATAGTTCAAAACAGCCACGTCTATCTGCTTACAAATCTACAGGTTGGGAAGAGTTCGAAGGGACCCGTTTCTGTTCTCTGCTCAGCGTCAGCTGCGGTGGTCAGAGATGGATGACATGTACAAGCACACATGTCAGTGACAATGCCAGAGTGACCTGGGGACCCGTCTGCAGCTGTTGTCAGACAGCAGCCTGTTACTGTTCTGTGTGGCTGCTGTTCAACTGGGCTTCACCAAATGACAAGCTGGTCGGGTTCCCAGAACCAGCACCCCAAAAGAACACTCCAGAATCAGCACAGTACTTCTGGGTTTAGGGGTGGGTACTTGTAATCCTAGCCCTTCTGAGACTGAGGTCAGAGCCTTGAGTTTGAGAGTTTGAGTTTAAGGCCAGCCTGGGCATCACAGAGAGAGACCTTGTCTCATAAAGCTGGAACAACAGCACAAAGAAGTTCCGAGGTTGACCTCCCTGTTGCTGTGATAAAATATCTAAGGGAGGAAGGGTTTACTTTAGTTCACAGCGCCAGGCTACTGTCCATCCACGGAAGTCAACAGCAGGAGCTTGAGGGCCGTATCACGTCCACAATCAAGAACAGCCAGCAATGCATGTGTGCTAGTCCAGCAATGCATGTGTGCTAGTGCTCAGCCAGCAGTGCATGTGTGCTAGTGCTCAGCCGGCGATGCATGCACGCTAGGCTTCAGCTAGTAACGCATACGTGCTAGTGCTCAGCCAGCGATGCATGTAATACTCAGCCTGCGATGCATATGTGCTAGTGCTCAGCCAGCGATGCATGTAATACTCAGCCTGCGATGCATATGTGCTAGTGCTCAGCCAGCGATGCATGTAATACTCAGCCTGCGATGCATATGTGCTAGTGCTCAGCCAGCGATGCATGTAATACTCAGCCTGCGATGCATACGTGCTAGACCTCAGCTCACTCTCTCCTTTTCATTTAATCCAGGACCTCCCCCTTGAAATGGTGTCATCCACATTTGGGTGTGCCTACCCACCTCGGTTAACCCAATTAAGAAAATCCCTTATGTGCCATGTCCACAGATCAGTGGTTCTCAACTTTCCTAATGCTGTGACCCTTTAATACAGTTCCTCATGTTGTGGTGACCCCCAACCGTTAAATTATTTCGCTGCTACTTCATAACTGTAATTTTGCTACAGTTATGAATCACAATGTAAATATCTGCTATGCAGGATGTCTGATATGTGTTCCCTGTGAAAGGGTTGTTTGACCCCCACACACACAAAGGACTCTCGACCCACAGGTTGAGAAGTGCTGATCTAGAGTATTCATTGAGCCTCCCTTTCTAGGCAGTCCTAGATTCTCAATTGTGTCAAACTGAGACTTTACACTAACCAGCACGCACGGTACTGGATCTATGCCCCATGCTTTACAAGTGAATTGCTAAGCTCAGCCCACCTTTAAGAGGAGCGGAATTAGACCTTAGCTCTTGATGGGAGAGATGTCAAAGGAGTTGAAGGCATCAACACATTGGTAGAATCAGGGTTTGTGTTATAGAGCTGGATTGAGGGGCCAGGTTTAGCTAATCTTGGTAGGAGCAGTCGCTGTAGGGGGTGGCTGACTTCAGGCCATAAATATCTGGGGAGTAAGCTATGGTGGGCATGTTCTGCACACACTGTCGGCATCCACACACGGGCTGAGGCTAGGCTCCTTGGCATGACCATACACATGTCAGTAACATCCCTTCCCTCAGGATCTCACACACTGAAGGCTTCTTCCGTTCCTTAGATACAAATGTGTGTTGAATGCGTGTCTGGTACCCGAGGGGGTCAAAAGAAGGCGCTGGATCCCCCGGGATTGGAATTCCAGGTGGTTGTAAACCACTGTGTGGATGCTGGGAGTCGAACCTGGGTCCTCTGCAGAAACAACAAATGCTCTTAAGTGCTGAGCCATCTCTTCAGTCCCAGCTACTCTAGATTCTTGCAGAATGCAAAATAGCTCCATTTTAATACACAAAATAATGAAATTACTGAAATTCATATATCTACCTTAAAAAACTATGACAAAGTTGAAACTATGACAACTAATTGTAAAGTCCTTTCAAGATTCTTGTGCCCTTTTGCCTACATTCCATCCTTCCCTGCCATCGACTCCACTCTCTTTTGTTCTTCTTTCTAAATTTCATACTATGGCCACAATTATACCTGTTTACATATATCCATGTACACGGTATAAGCTAAGATCAGCTTAAGGAGGAGACCATGCAGGATTTCCCTTGCCGAACGTATTTTTCAAGTCTACCCATTTCCTACAAATTATTTCATTTTTACACCTGTATAATATTCATTTCCCACATGTACCACATTTCCATCATCCGTTCATCAGTTGGTGGACGTCTGGGCTGCTTCCACTTCATACAGTCTTGTAATAGGACCCTTGGGATTATCATTTTTCCAGGAGATTCTATGCTGTGGGTGAGGGCAGGCTAGCCACAAGGCCCTGGAGCCAGAGGAGAGATTGGTACCTTCAGGCTGACGATGTGGTCACGGCTAACTTGCACCTGCAAGTCTCTGGGTGTTTCTTTCCTCTTTTCCACAGACAGTGATGTGGCTCTGGGCAAGGTGGAGACAGGAAGGTTTTCTTTCTCAGCGGATTTGGCCAAAACTGTCAACAAATCCATTTCCCCTGCCAACTCCTAGGTTTTGAGGAGATAAAGTCACAAACCCGAGACTTCAGTCGCCTCAGCTCCATCGTACGGATGAAGAGGCTGCACCTTCAGAGAGCCCCTGAAGTTTTCATCGTCAGTAAGTGGAATCAGGCTTGGGGCCATAAAGTGATTGCGCTGTAAATATTTAATTATAGGATATGTGATGTATAATCTCTAAAGCACTGCAATGCTCTGATATATTATTTATGATCTCGGTTGAGCATTCCTTTCTTGATATAAGAAAAGAAGACATCAGGCATCTGATTTATTTTATATAGTGAAACATGAATTTATTCTGCTTTAAGGATTTGTGTAACAAATCAAACTGTCATGATGGCTGGAAACATCTCACTTTGAATAAATCTCCATGAAAATTTGTGTATTTCTGTCCCTACACAGCGACCTTTCACCTGACCCACCCTATATTTGCCAGGGACAACTTCAGGGTATCTGACAGATGATGAGACTGAGGTTTTGCACAAAGGGGTTTAGAGATTGTAATTACGAATTATGCTTCCACATTAGTAGATATCTGTTTTCCTTGGTGAAGGTGTCACGTTTCTTGGATGCCCCTTATCACGCCACACGCAGGCGTGTTTACATGTGAGTGATGAGGTCACAACCTTATGTGAGCACGTGTTCCACCAGTTTGCTTTCCAGTTGTTGCCAAAAGCCCTTGAATCACCTTAGCGAGCGCTTTGTCATACAGTGAGGGCAGCAATTGATTTCGCAAAGTTGTCATTGTGCAATCAGGAAGCACAATCAAATCAGAATATTCCAGAAACAGAACAGGGCAAACCATTGTGCCTAGCAAAGTATAGGAATATCTTCTGAGAAACATAAAAATAGCTTCCCCTGATGCTATTGTATCCTTTACGTCCGTGTTTAACTCACGCTGCTTTCCCCACTGAGCCAAACACCGGCCTCTATAGACCCTGGCTCACATTTCCCCCCTTTGTCAGAGCTTGTGACTTAGCCATTGTGCACAAGTACCAAATCTTCAGGAATAAAGTCACTCCGTTTTCTCTCTCCCTCGACAGCAGTGATTGCAAACTCAAATATGATTCAGTTTGGCCTGAAGAGTGATGAATGCACACTCGAAGGACCAAGTGTTTAGGCAGCCAACGGGGAACTCACCCCCAGAGCTGAGAATATCTCCCAGGCTTTTGCTCAGAGTTCCTCACTTCAACCCTTTCCTCCAAACTGTTCCGGGCCAAGTGGTGTCGTTTCCAGTTCATCTTTTTGTTATAAAACAGAGGTATTTGTATTGTCTGTAGTAGTGCATATGCATACATGCCTGTAGGGCAGGGTGTACACCTATGGGTGCTAGTGCCTCAGCAGTTGAAGGTGTCAGACCCCTGGAGCTGGAGTTACAAGCTGTTGTGAGATGCCTGACAAGGGGGCTGGAATCGAACTCAGGTCATCTGCAGGAGCAAGTACATAATAATTTAATAGCTGGGCTGTCTCTCCATTCCCTGTTCTGATCTGTCTGTGATGAACTGCTTGGTTGGTTTCTCACTCTTCAGGTAAGTAAGAAGGTTGAGACGGGTCTCACTCTGTCGCATAGGCTGACCTCAAGTTAGTGGCAGTCCTCTTGCCACTGAGATGCCAAGCACATACCACCACACCTGACTAAAGTTTAGCCTTTGTTATTGCCTCTCCTGTCAGCCTTCATAAGGCCCACTGACCTTCCTCCTGAGGGCCCTCAAGACCACAATTACCACTCCACTCATAAGCTATGAGAACTTGGGCTGGAGAGATGGCTCAGCCGTTAAAGGCTAGGCTCACAACCAAAAATAAGCCATGAGAAGTCTGGATCATTCTGTGTTAAACGAAGGAAATGGGGAGGGGGGATTGGGTGCAATGGTCAATAAAGTATGAATTTACTGTTCTGGCGTGAGCCTAGTTGAGTGACTGTGAGCTGACCTGCACACACAGGAGTGGGCCTCAAGAACTAACTGCTAAAAGGATAAAGAAGGGCCTGGTTTTGTAGAGGATGGAGAAATGAAGTGGCTTGTCCAGGGTTACACTTCTAGATCATTATATCATCCTTATAAGAATCTGCTCTTCCTGCTTGGCCCTTTCTCATGATGCTATGCCTCTAGGTTTCAGTCTGGCATCAGCCTTGGGAGATGATGAGTGTTGATGCCTCTGGAGACTTGGCAGCTAACCCATTTGCAAAGCACACTGTCCCTGGGGCCAGGCTGGAGTCTAACCAAGTGAGGTGTTTTAATATCTCTTTCCCGATGTCAGGAAAGCATTGCATTCATTTGAAAAACATTCTCTTCAATTTCTTGGACGATTAGACTAGACAAAGGCTAGGATCATGTCAATTAGGCAGATGAGGATCTGAAAATGCATACTGTAAAGTACTTGTAGATAAGTCTTGTAGCATGTAAGTAATAAATAAATTAATATGTGGCAGTCTGCACTCATAAACTCAACATTCAGGAAGCTGAGGCCTGAGGGTCATGAGGCCAGCTTAGGTTACACAGTGAGACTCTATCTTACAACAAAACAGTAATAAATGTTAATTATAGAAAACATAGATATCAATAGGGGCATTTAAATTTTCCATTTTCTTACTCTGCTCCAAAGATTACAGTTGTTCATTAATTATTTGTTTTATTTTTACTGCTAATTATGTATGTGTATGAGAGAGAGAGAGAGAGAGAGAGAGAGATTTCAATGTTGAGGTATCCTCTCCACCTCCCATCTTTCTCTACATACACCTTCAGTGGAATGATTCTCAACAGGGGAAATAGTAGGGCTGGGACACAGAAACAGGAGCATCAAGACACTAGAGAAAGGCACTGATAGAGGCGGAGAGGGTTTGGCTAACAACAAGGGCCACTCCCACAGCTTGCTCCCTGTTCTAGAGCAGCTCTGGCTGCCCCGCACAAGCTTCTCTCTCTCACCTACTTCTTGTCTTTCTTGCTACGCTAGTCTGCTTATCTTGGTTAATTGTTCATGGACAGTCAACAAATACCTAGCTGGCCCTATCATAAGTGTGCAAGTTCAAATCTCAACAAGTGTAGAAGTCAGGGGAGGAGAAACAAGGAGCTCATAAATCTACCCTGGTGAGACTGGGTAACGGCAGGACCTGGGTTCTGCAGCCCTGAGGAACAACACTTTACCCAGAGCAAAGGAAAGGCAGAACCACAGAAAGCTTTTCCTGGACGATGTCTATGGATCCCAGTGTCAGAGGGTAAGTTGGACTTAGCAAGAGAAAGTGGGGTGGGATATTTGACTACATCTTATCAGATCCTGACCTGATTAAAATTACAATATTTGAAGGCAGAGACTGGTCCTAAGCCTGACATGGACCAGAACTTACAATATTCTATTTGCCATGCCATGGCCTAGTAGGTAAGACTCCTCGCCATTGGGTTTGCATCCTAGGACCACATGAAAAGCTGAGGCTAGCACTGTGCATGTCCATGACCCCAGTGCTGTGAGGTCAGATGCTGGGGAATTACCATCAGCCTAGCTCCGGGTTGTGAGAAACCCTGGTTCAGAAGAACAAGGCAGAGTGGCCAGGGAGAATACCTGACATCCTCTCTGGCCTCCTGCACAAGTATCAAGTGTGCACCTGCACACACGCGCGCGCACACACACACATGCACATCACACACATGCATACACATAATAAAAAAGAAAATTTTGCTCTGCCAATCAACAGGACATGCTAAAATTGTGTGATACACATCACTGCTTTGAGCCACATATATACTTTCTGAAGTGATAACAATTTTAGTCTCACTGAATCTTTTCTTTTTGTCTCTTTTCGTCAGTATGAAAAGACACCATGGCCAAGGCAACATTTAGGAAAGAAAGCATTTAATTGGGGCTTGCTTACAGTTTCAGAGGCTTAGTCCATGATCGTCATGATGGGAGCATGGAAGCATGAAGGCAGATGTGGTGCTGGAGAAGTAGCTGAGAGTTCTACATCCTGATTCATAGGCAGAGAGAGTGAGGATGAGTCTGGCACGGACACTTGAAACCCCAAAACCCATCCAGAGCAACACGCTTCCTCCAACAAGGCCACACCTACTCCAATAAGGTCACACCCCCTATCCTTCTAATCCTTTCAAATAGCGCTATTCTCTGGTGACTAAGCATTCAATATATGAGCTCAGACAGGAGAGGAAAAGATGGTGGAACAGAGCAGCACATATGCGGAGAGGAGGGGGAATAGAGATGCGGCACTACAGCAGGTAAGGGAGCATGGCTGCAGCAGACGAAGGATCAAGTCATTGCCAAGTAGAGTTGGTCCTCAGGCCACCACTTGGCCTTCTTCACCCAGTCATCACCCGCTATACTTGGCCTACAGGTCCAACTGTTGCTGCTGCTTGTCCCCACAGTAGGAGGAAAGCAGGAGGGTGTACCAGGTCAGCTAGCACCAAGAGTAAGAAGATGTAGAGCAGCCTGGAGCTCTTGTAGGTCCTGCACCTGGACATGCTGCCTGACCGCAGGACCCAAGAAGACAAAAGGCTCATAGTTTTTTGATTAGGTCTACTCAAAAGACTTCCGTGGTCCATGCTGCTTCCAGAAACCGTATTGATTATCCATGATCTGTGCTGTTGCAAGCTACCCTGGCCGGGGAAGTTTCTTTTGCAGTGATGTCTATGAGTCAAACTCATATCCGAGAATGAGAGACATCGAAGGTTTCTGTGCCAACTTCTTCTCCCAACACACACATAAAAGAAAAGTGGTATTGGGGGGACAGTTCAGATATGAAGCTATTGAAGATAGTCTTTAAAAAACTGTGATGAAGATATAGCTCTTCACAGTTGACGGCTTCTGGCAGCGATAGAGGTGAGGATGGGGAAGGACTCGGTTTTCCTTAAGGGGCTGGCCACTGGGAGTTTGACCATGCTCCAGCGAGTATATGGGCAACACAAATTGGATGTGGTGGGTTTTTCGTTTGTTTGTTTTGCTTTTTGTTTTCTCAGGGGCAAGGGTGGAAGGGTGAACCTGGAAGGAATGAGTGAGTATGATTAGGGTGCATTGTATTCCCAAAAAATTATTAAAAAGATTATGTTGGGGGTATATAAATATATGAGCTGATTGGGGCCAATCCAATCCAAATCCAATCCAAACAGCCACAGTGTCTTTCTGCCTCTTTTTCCTTCTCTTTCACGGTCTTTTCTTTCCAAAGGGATGAAAATAAAAACCAGCCTATCTCACAGTAGTGTCTGGGACAGCATCTGTATATTTTCCTCAAGTGGACACGAGCTAACATGCAGCTCTTTCCTCCTGGAGGTGCATGCTGAAGTCTCTGGGTGCAGTTGTGTTGTGTCTGCAGCTGGCCTTCAAAGCATGCGGGGTCAGGGCTAGGGGAAGAAAGAGAGAGGACCAAGATGCAGCAACTGCAAAAAAAGCAGCCATGGACTCTGACGGACAGTGTGCGTTCCCTACCAGTCTTTCCACTTGCTCCATGGTTTTAAATTTTAAAATGAAAAGTTGAGAAAAAATGAGTGGATCGCCTCCTTTAGCTCAAGTACCAAACTGACCAAAAATAAACTTCTTAGAGTTCATGTTAAGAATACTTTCACCTCATAGGGAGACATTTTGTTCTGTGTACCTATTTTCCCATGAATTGGCTTTGTCTGTGTTCAAGTGTCAAGCTGATGGAACACATTGTTTTTGTTTTTTGAGACAGGGTTTCTCTGTGGCTTTGGAGCCTGTTCTGGAACTAGGCTGGTCTCGAACTCACAAAGATCTGCCTGCCTCTGCCTCCCGAGTGCTGGGATTAAAGGTGTGCACCACTACCACCCGGCTGGAACACATTGTTCTATGCACAATTCTCTCTTGACCAGTGATCGAAACTCCAGCATGCTGACATCTACAAGCCAAGGCTACGGTTGTTTGGCATCCCCTGCCTACTTCGACCTTATAATCAACGTCAGACTCTCACCTGATCCTGCAAGATGTTCAGAGCAGGCATGCTTCCTGCAGCATTTGGTGGGATAAGAACTACATTTAACAGGGTCATTAACCAGGTCTGCAGTTCAGTTAGAAGTTGGACAGTTACCCTGAGCAGTGCTGTTCAGACCAGTTTTTCTCTAAGGAAAGCAATACAATCATCCTCCATTTGTTAAAACAAAAAGCTCTCTGGCCTGGAGAGATGGCTCAGCAATTCAGAGTGAGCACTGCTCTGTCAGAGAACCCAAGTTCAGCCCCCAGCACCCACATCGGGCACCTCACAATTTTCTGTATCTCCAGATCCAGAGGATCCAATGCTTCTGGCCTCCTGCATTCATGTGCTCAGCTCTACACACACACACGTACAATTAAAGATAAAGAAAAACAAAAGGAAAAAACTCCGTTCATCTTGGAGATTTCAGTTACATACTGGTAGTTAAAAGTGCAGGATAGTTCTGGTTTTCCATGACGGAGGCATGACTTCTACCGTCCCATGGGTAACAACTAAATACTATTGACATTTAAAAAAATAGTATGTTTATGTGAATAGGGAGGAGGGGAGGTGTGTGCATGCCACCCTGCATGTAGTGGTCAGAGGACAACTTTCTGGAGTTGGTTCTCTTCTTCCACCATTCTGATCCTGGGTATCAAGGTCAGGTCATCAGGCTTGACAGCAAGTGCCTTTATCACTGTGACGTCACTCCAGACACACACACACACACACACACACACACACACACACACACGTGTAATTATATAAACCTCCATGCTGTAATCCCAGCACTTGAAAGATTGAGATAGGTGAATTATAAATTCAAGCCAGGCAATGGTGGCACACGCCTTTAATCCCAGCACTCGGGAGGCAGAGGCAGGTGGATCTCTGTGAATTTGAGGCCAGCCTGGTCTACAGAGCTAGTTCCAGGACAGGCTCCAAATCTACCAAGAAACCCTGCCCCGGAAAACAAAACAACAACAACAACAACAACAACAAAAACCAACAATAAACACTCCCTGAGGACTGGAAAAGAGGCAAAGAAGTTAAAAACCATAGAAAATGCTTCTAGGGACTTACAGCACCAAACGGTAAAATCCCACTTGATCACAGAAGCTTGAAGTGGGGTGAGAATCTGGAAAGACAGTATTTGAGGGGGCCACTGAGTGCACATTTAGTTAGGAGAGCATTTACAAGATCGGCTGACATAACCAGGACCTGGTTGTCCCTCTTGGGACTGGAGGCTGAAGGGACCAATTGCTGCTCAGTCCAAAACTGAAGATGCCTCAGAACAAGAGAGAGCAATGAAGCAGCTGGACCTGACACAGAGGACCCGGATGCTCCCCGAGGAGCTGTTGGTGCAAACCCACATTCAAAAGCTGACAAGTCTCAGTCTGGGCTGTGCTGGCAGTAACACACCCACTCCAGGACACTCACCTGAGTACGCATGCACAAACTTCCTGTTCCATACGGGGTCCTGGCCTACTGGAGGGTGCCCGTCATATTCAGAATGAGTCCTCCCATTCAATTCGCTGAGCCACAGGCCTGTGGGTCATTTCTGGTAATGCTCTCATAGACACATCCAGAAATGTGTTTGCCAGTTTCCTGCACCTCTCCCAATCCAATCAAACTGACAAACCAAGGTTGACATTACAAGAACTTTAAAATTTGTACCTAAACTTGGCCCTTATACATGTATGTGAGGTAGACTCTAAGCCACTCATCCAAAACTAAATAACATATTTCACCCACTGCTTATTAACTGCTCATTAAAGCAGTGTAGACTCTTTAGAAGAGTGGTCCTCAACCGTCCTGATGCTACGATCCTTTAATCCAGATCCTCCCGTTGTGCTGACCCCCAACCATAAAATTATTTCATTGCTACTTCAGAACTGTAATTCTGCTCCTGTTACGGATTGTAATGTAAATATATGATCTGCAACCCTAAAGGGTTGAAAAGCACTGTTTTAGGGATGTGTAACAGGACTTAGAACCTTTTCACGTTTCTATCCAAGATATTCAAAATGCAAGGTAAACTGGTAGATAAGCCAAGAAATAGCTCTATGCTGTCTACTGTCAGTGGAAAGACAACCAATAGGAATCCATTTCGAAATGATCCAGGCATTGATGGAACCAGAGAGACGGCTCAGCCACTAAGAGCACATCCTGCTCTTGCAGAAGACCTCCTGGAAATAAGCGGTAAACACGAAATCTCCAGCCGGAAAGGAAATGACAAGAGACCTTGGGACATCAGAAAGGAGCAACGGCAGCAAGAGAAAGATATGGGACTGGGGTTCAACAGATTTTCTTCTAATCTAGGCTTTCTTAATTTTATTCACTAGTATCAAGGACTATAATAGCTCATGCCCCCCCCCATAAAGGCATACACATAATAAAAAATAAATATCTTTTGAAAAGTTACTATGAGCCGCTGTTTAACAGGCAGTACACTGGGTAGACTTGATGTGGGATTCCCCTCTGTATGCTGTGAATACCATTGGTTAATAAAGAAACTGGTTTGGCCTGATAGGGTAGATAGGCGGGGAAAACTAAACTGAATGCTGGGAGAAAGGAGGCAGAGTCAGGGAGAAACCATGGAGCCACCGCCAGAGAGAGTCATGTTGAAACCTTGCCGGTAGCCACGAGCCTCATAATAAAATATAAAAAAATGGAGATGGGTTAATTCTAGATGTAAGAGCTAGCTAGCAATGTGCTTAAGTCATTGGCCAAGCAGTGATTTAATTAATACAGTTTCTGTGTGGTTATTTCGGGAGTCTGGGCAGCCATGAAACAAACAAGCAGCCTCCTTACAACATAGACTTGCTTGTGATTTTTTTTTTCCAGTTTATTTGCATGATCTGCAGCACCCTTCCACAGTGCCATGGGCTCCAACTCGGAATCTGTGAGGAAAGGACAGCCTCAATACCTCTAGCATCATAGAAAGACTGGCACTTAGAGTATGGAGAAAAAGCTCACAGTATTTTCAATAAATGAACTGAAAAAAAGGTAACTCAATTGAAAAACAACTAAAAAATAAATTATGGGAAAGAAACTCTGGAGAAAAAGGATTATCCCAGCTACCCCAGAACAAACAGATAACATACAGAAAAAGCTTAGAAGTAGCTTTTTATTGCTATATTAAAAGTCAAGAAAAATAGATACATATATTTCCTACAAAATTATAAAATAATCAAGATAATACTTTTCCATCAATGTACTGAGATAAAAAGACAAATTTATAGATTGAATTATTTCCCACTGAAAAGTATTCAGGTAGCTCATGAATGAAGAACAGTTATTTTTCTTTCTCTACATTCCTATCAGACCTAGAAGTTATGGTAGTTTCCTTTTGAGTTCTCTTTAAAAAAAAAAAAAAAAAAAAAAAAAAGGATGGACATCTAAAGCTAAATATTCCATTACGTTACAACTAAAGTTGACATAATACATGACTTCCTCCTTTGTATTTTTCATATGCAGCCATGGTCAATAAGTGTGCACTGGGGCTTCCAGCTCCGCAGGGAAGGAAGCCTAATTAAAACGAGACGTACAATTTATGTTGTCCTTTAGAGAATAGAAACTACTTGTCACCGGTCCTTAAAAAGTACACTTTAATCTATCATTCCATTCTAAGGTCCCAGACGCTATTTCAAGGGCACAGATGCAAAGAAAACCACCCAGCTAACGGGAAGAAAGTGCCGTGGAGGATGGGCTCTGTTTGACACAGGCACAGGGGAGCTGTACGCCTTTGATGACATTAATTCAATAAAGTATATTCATTTCGATTTCTCACCAAGCCCTGGGAAAGAGAAGCCTTTCATGTTGACGTAGATCAGTGGTGAAATAAAGCTTTCTTTCCTGAAATTAGATTATGGGGTAAGCCAAGCCAGATAATCTCTGCAGAGGATATAAGCTATAATTATTTGGGGAGGTTTCAATCACTGTTTGGAATTGATACCCAAGCCTTTCTTCTCCCCTATTCTTTGCAGACTTTTAATGTGATATTTTGGGGGGAGATGCTTTAGGTAGGAAACCTCAGCTTCTGAAAGATAAAGGTATAATTATCATCGGAATAAAGAGCCCATTAAAAGAAGAGTCTCAAATAGAGAGATCTTTTCGATATATTGTGCTATGCATCCTTTCATAAAAGCTGGAGAAGAAAGAAAAGAAGCGCCTATAATCTTACCCTCACATTAGCCCACTTGAGAGCGGAGAAAGGGCCGAGATGAAGGGTGCTCAACGCTTTGCAATGCAGCTATTCTAGTGCCAGGTAATTAGCGCTGCACTGATAGCCTCTGTGGGCCTATGTGGAAAGGAAAGGGCGCCATGACACTTGGGGCTCAGTTATGAGCCTCCCCTTCTCCCCCGAGCATCACCCCGGGATTCGACCTAGCTCTTTATGGCAAGTCATCATTTAGCCAACTGCTCGGTGTAAGCGTGTAATTACTCCTTCTTAGCACACATGTGAACTTTGTTTATTGGACTTCTGAGATAGGTGTCATGTATCCCCGAACGGCCCTGAACTCCCCATCTAGCGGAAGACCTTGGGTCTGTCACTCATAGTCCTTTTGACGCTGTTGACCAATTTTGGAGATATAATTAATTAAATTAGAAGAAAGTAATGATGCATTGAGGTAATTCTGAATTGTTATGAAGTTTAGGAGCTCTGAAAGTTGTATTGGGCTTTAGAAATAAGCATATTTTTGTTTTGTTTTGTTGAGACAGGGTTGCTTTGGGTAACAGCCTTCGCTGTCCTGGAACTCACTCTGTAAACCAGGCTGGCCTCGAACTCACAGAGATCCTGGCTCTGCCTCCCGGGTGTTAGATTAAAGGTGTGAGCCACCACGCCCGACTATGGAAATAATCACATTATGTAAAGGGATTTTCACTACATAACAAACATGCTAACTGCATTTTGCTATAAACTACATTTTTTTCCTCCACATTAAAATGCTTGTGTTTGTTTTGTCCTTATTTTTTATTTAAAAAACAAAGCTGTGCTGTGGTGGCTGGTGGCACATGCTTGTAATCCAGCATTTGGGAAGTGAAGGCAAGGAAGGCTACTTACATGTTCAAGATGACCTTGTCAGTTGCACAAAGAGTGAGGCCAACTTAGGTTTCTAGTGAAACACAGGTTTCACTATGCTGCCCAGGCTAGTTTCGAACCTCAGACACCAGCCTCTCAAGCAGCGTGAAACCATAGGTTCACAATCTGTTCCCAACCAGAAAATACAGTGAAAGCAAAAAAAAAATCAAAAAATCTCCACGAGGAATCATTTCCTCAGTTACAACCTCAGGTTTCCCTCAGAGCTGAGATAGAAATCCGGCCACGTGAAAGATCATCACCTTTGAATCCCAATTCTCTACTAGAATTCCAAATTTCACAAAAATCAGGAAAGAACGTGCCTATGGCCCTAGGGAAGGACACCCCAGGATACAATTCTCTCTGAATCAGAAAGTCCTTCAGCGGCTAAGATCATGAGGAACAAGAACTATAATGACTTAATCTTGAAAGCTGTGAGTATCCTAGCCCACATCTTCCTGTCAGCAAGACAGATGCCCTGTTAAGATTAAAAGGGCACGGAGGCAGGCTCTGGCTTGTTGGCAGTGGCTGAGGTCCCGAGATCTATGTCTAAGACTATACGGAGCCTTTCCCACCCTCTAAAGGGTCCCCTTGGAAGAGGACCAAGGGTAAGGCAGGACCCTGTAACAACTCCACTAGACGCCACTCAGGGACTTTATTCAGGGGCGGACCACGGTGCTGCCAAGTAGGATCAAAGGGAAAGGAACATAGTGGAATGGAGGGCTGTGGGCAGAGGAGCCAGGCTGCCAGGGGTGGAATGTCAGTTCCACCGACATAAGAGTCATGTGAAGTTGGGCCAAGTTACTAACCTTTCCAAGCTTCGGATCCTTCGCCTAAAAAACGGGGCCGGTAACAACACCTGCCTCACAACATCTGTCTGGAGACTGAAGGAGCTAATTTTGTAAAGTGCCTAGCAGGAGAGTGGCTGGCACATGGCAGAGCCAGGACAGCACTTTTGGAAACGAGGGAAAGTGCTCGTCACGTGCGCATGGATGCAAAGCGGTTCGTGCAGCGGTTGCAAGGCCAGCGGTTCAGAAGCTGAGCTGTGAGGTGACCAGCTCCTGGGAGTCTAGGCGCTGTGGGCTGAGTGTAAAAAAATCTTCCAGGTCTAATCAGAGATCTCTTTAGCTGTCTTTGACCCAGCAACTGCTCTGAAACACCCTCATACATACGCTCATGTCCAGGGCCCATGTGAGCTCAAATTGGCTGGAGAGGAAACCGAGGTGGAAAAGGGAACCAATTTTCCTAAAACGCCATTCCTTGCAACACATTTTACTCACAATAGCTGTGTGGCATAAGGGCTCAAACACCATTCCAGGTACTTGTGATCTTATTTTAAAAGTTAGATTGGTTCTACCTTGTTCTGAAATCTCTGGGCTCCGAGAATTAATGGGGCATAGTGAAAGGCCAAGGGTGCTTTCTGCTCTGCAAACAAGCCCCAGGGCAGGCACATCCAATGCTTGGGTCCTCAAGAATAAAGAAGAAACAATCACAAGTTAAACTGATCAAGCCCTTTTACATTTGGTAAGTTACGGCCTCACAATACAAATGGTCTTGGGAAATCCTCCCTGGTGACCACATTGGCACTATGAACCCAAGTCATCAATGGTTAGGCAGGAGAAGCTGAACTGTAGGGCTGACTTCATCTACATTTCACATGGTGGATCTCTGGCCTGCATCATCAAGGCCAAGGGTTCTCTTCCTAGCTGCTCCCTCGCCGCTTAACTCCGCATCCCTGGCATCAGGGCTGCGGTCCGAGCTTATGGCTATGGCACCTTCCAGTCCAGCCGGGCCTCCACTTGGTTGAAGAAGGATAGAACTTTGTTCTCTGGGACGTTTCCATTGTGGCCTGGTGACAATCCAGAAGATGAGGGCTCCAAATACCAGAATCAGAATGCCCAGTGTATTTGTAAAAACACCCTCTGGCGGGAATGACTGGTACGAAGGGTTTTTCCTGTGAAGAAAGAGAAAGTGGACCCAGTTACAAGCAAGCCCTCGGCATACACAAAACTCACCTGCTCAGAAAGAACCGTGGTACAGCTTCAACAGAAATGTCCTCACAGCTTGGCATTAAAGAGACATTTAGGTTATACTTGAATACTTTAAAATTCCAAGGAAGAAAAGAATATAGTACTTGGGATACCTCATATCATTTAAGAACTAGAAAAAGATACAAACAAAAATGTATACATACTATACTTACAATTAGCCAAAAAATATGCACCCTCAAAAGATGAATGCACAACCCATAACCCCAATAATTCTGTTTTTAGTAATAACTACACTATGCGTATGGGATAATAAATTATTTTTTATAATAATAAATAAATAATAAATTAAATTTTTTAAAAATTTTAATATTAAAATGGCTACTTAACGGAGCCAGAGAGATGGCTCAACAGTTAAGAGCATTACTGCTCTTCTAGAAGACCTAATTTGTTTCCTACTACCCACATGGCATCTCACAACTGCCTGTAACTCCAGTTCCAGGGGATCTAATGACTTCTTCTGGTCTCAGAGGGCACAGCAAGCATGTAGCAGATACTCATACAAGCCAAAAAATAAAAGTAAGTCTTTTAGGATAGCTATCTATATTATATTTCCCCAGTGGATAAATATTTAACATTTTCTAGCTTAAGTATTAAGGGAAAGTAGACTCCAGACTTACAGGGCAAAAAACAGCTTCTCTGTTATTCCCATGAGGACTGTTGCAATCACTGTTCCGAAGATGAGAAGTCCAGAATACACATGTATGGGCATGGCGACTGCCCGGAGAGACGGCGGTGCCCATGGGAGCAGAAAGATCACGAAGCCGAGGACAAGCTGAACATCAGAGCACAGTGGTTAACATTTGACTTGCGTTTTAAATCACCCTTCACGGTGGTAACGTGCCTTCAGCCCCAGCGCTCGAGCCAGAGGCAGAACCAAGGGGCAGAAAACAAATAGCAAATTTCTCTGTGCACAGTTCCAACATCCAACGGTAACACCTAGAATATGCCCCGTCTCAAATATCCTTCTAGAAAACATGTGCACGTGCCTGTGTGTGCACGCGTGCCTGTGCACTAGCCTCAGCTTCCCAAGTGCTAGGACTGAGTGTGCCCAGTTCACACAGTTGATGTTTTTAAATGTATACATGGGGCACCTCACTTTTTTTCAGTGACAGTGTGCCTTGGAGATGGACAGATATTTTCATTTCAATGTATTTGTCTAGTTTAATTTAATAGGTAATTCTCTATTTTTAAGGATATAGCAATTTGGGGGCTGGAGAGATGGCTCAGAGGTTAAGAGAACTGACTGCTGTTCCGGAGGTCCTGAGTTCAATTCCCAGCAACCACATGGTGGCTCACACCCATCTATAATGAGATCTGGTGCCCAGAACACTATATACATAATAA
>JAQHUG010000090.1:6123521-6135661 GCA_028555095.1 Dicrostonyx torquatus | reverse complement strand
TATAATTTGTGATAATTTACAATACTCTTTATTTCCTTTTAACCACCTCAGTCTTACTCCTTACAGCAATTTATAACCTAGTGGACTCAGAAGCTCAGAGCCAGCAGTTTCCACAGTGTGATTACAGAAAACATGACCAGGGGCAAATAAGCCTGAGTACCTAATGGGTGCTCTTAAGGCAATGCCCGAGCCCCACACAGGCCTGCTAAGGCAGGCGTCCTAGACGCCAGAAATCAGCATTTGAACAGGATGTCCTGGTGACTTGGGTTTGTTCAGATTTGAAGACCACAATCCAAAGGCATTGTTTAATGGCAGGGTCATCACTGTGGGCACAGTTCTTCATACAAGGGATCCTGTCCCAGGAGGTAAGGAAAAGTAAAATCTAAAACCAGGTTACTTAGAGATGAAAGTGAAAACACAATGTGATCTTAATCGTGCTTTAAAATTAAACTCTAGGGTGCTGCAGAGATGGCTCATCAGGTAAGAGCACTGTCTGCTCTTGGAGAGGACCCAGGTTTGGTTTCCAGTTTCCACGTGGTGGCTCACAATTATCCTCAATTCTACAGGATCTGCTGCTCTCTTCTGGCTTCTGAGGGCACCACTTACCCACACAGTACACTCATATAAACACAGACAAAACAGTCATATACATAAAATAAAAATAAATCTTTTCAAAAATTAAACGTCTATTTCCTTATATATGTAGGCATAACTAAAGTAAAGGAACTAAACTCAAATGTAATGATGGCTTTAGACTTGGCATTGCCAGTGATTTTTGTCTTTCCTTTATATTTTTCTACATTTATTAAATTTTTAAATTAATATGCAATCTTCTGTGGTGGTATAAATGAGAATGGCCCCCATAGGCTCAAATGTTCAAATGCTTGGCCCTCAGTTGATGGAACTGTTTGGGAAGGATGAGGAAGTGTGGCCTTGGAGGAGATGTGTGACTAGGGCCAGGCTTTGAGGTTTCAAAAGACTATCACCATTCCCAGTCCCTCGCTCCTCTGCCTCTCTCGCTCCTACTTTCAGATCCAGATGTAAGTTCCCAGCTGTTCCTGCCATCCTGCCTTTGCTCTGCCATCATAGACTCTTACCCTCTGAAACTACAGCTAAAACTAAGACTCTCTTTGGTAAGTCGTCTTGATAATGGTGTCTTATCACAATAGAAAACTAAGGCTCTGCTCTAATTAGATAATAAGCGTTTACTTTTACAGCTCCCTTTAAACAGTTGAGCTTAACTCGGTTATTTCTCTCTTTAAATATATGACTAGTTTATCGCATTTCAAGAAACAGATGTGTTAGCCCAGACTGACCTCAAAACTCACTAAGCAGCTGAGAATGACCTTGCATTTCTGATCTTCCTGTCTTCACTTCCCAAACACTGGGGTTACAGGCTTGTGCTGCTATGCCCTGCTAACATAGAAGTCTTTTTAAAAAAAAAAAATAAATAAGTGCATGTGAACTTCGAGACACTTTTAAAAAGCTTTTATTGCCAGTGTCCTTTGGGAGAGCAGGACACAGCTGGTTAGCTTTCACAAGAGATTTTTTTTGCTTGGGGGTGGTTAGAGGTAGATTTAATGGCTCAATTTAACTACGGATTACAGGGAAGTCTTTCCTACCTCCCCTTCATTTTTCTGCTGTTCTACATATGCACTCTTGCCTTTGTTTTCCACATATTTTGAAGCCTTTGTTATGAACCAGAAGTGGTCTTGAGTGCTTGGTCTGCCACATAAGACTAACCAGCTTCCTGCGCTCCTGGTACTCACTGCCCTTGCATGGGGTGCACTATAACATAGGTAGGTGTGGTGACACATGGCTGCCATCCCAGCACTTGGGGAGCTGAGGCAAGAGAATCACAAGTTTCCAGGCCAGGCTGGGCTCCCTAATAAGACCTTATTTTTCAAACAGGGGGGCAATGAGTGTGTGTGTGTGTGTGTGTGTGTGTGTATGTGTGCGCATGCGCATGCACTAAAGAGATGACTCAGTGGCTGTGAGCATTTGATGATCTTGTAGAGGACCCAGGTTAATTTCCTAGCGCTTACACGACAGCTCACAAACCCCTCTAATTCCAGTTAACTAGGGATCTGACACCCTCTTCTGTCTCCAAGGGCAACAGGCATACATGTGGTATACATACATACACGCAGGCAAGCCCACATACATAAACTAAAAATAAATAAATCTTTCCTTAAAATTTTACTGTTGTGTCCAACTTTATGTTACAGCGTTTCCTTTTTGTTGATTGCTCTCAAATGTAAGCATCACCCGAATGGCCTGGGAGAACTGTTACATAGCAGATTTCAGTCCCCAGTCCCATGCTTTCTAATTGAATTGATCAGGATGGAAGCTGAGAACCCGTTTCTCATTTCCCTAGAGAAGCTAATGCTGCTGTCCCGGTGACCAGGCTTCGAGAAATTCTAACTTCCTTCATATTCAAGTTATGTTCTTCACAGGCGCAAGAGCAAAATGACACTTTGCTTTCAAGGTTAAACATCCTAACCGGCAGCTCCACCTCCGGCTCTGGCTGATATCCTCTATATCCCCACTGTACCACCTATCTATCAGTTGCCCCGGCAACATCCCAGCCTGGCTCAGCTCTCATCACGACGAACCCAGGCTGCTAGGCCCGACGGAGTGATGGAGCCCAGGGAGGCTGCATCAGTGGAAACTCCTGGTCGAGAAAAGCTCAGCCCTGCTGTCAGCTTCACCAACCAGACCTCCGTCCACGCTGTCCTCCTCAACCCTCATTTCCTCTTGGCAAACCAGGAGCTGCTTCCGAGAAGAGCTTTGGTGTGCTACCAGCACACCAAGCAAAGTGTCCCAGCCCAAGGACTCCCGCCCTTTCTTCAGTGACAGCGAAGTTCCTGTTGCATCTCTGAATTTCCAGCTGGTTTACAACCTGCCTCATGGAGACCTGCCTTTAGATGACTGTGTCTTTCCAGTCCTCACAAACCCTCCTTTTCTGGTGGCATCCTGTCATTGTTTCTAGTTGTCCAAACTTCTCTAATGAAAAGCAGAAGAGAAAAAACAAAACCCACACAAATATTCCCCAAATCTCCAAACACCACCTTCGGCTCCCAGTGCTCTCAGTGACTGCCCACATTCGTCCTACCCACTCACCCAGAGGGCCTGGCAGGGGCTTCTGCTTCCTCTTCAATCCACTACAACCTTGCTCCTGCCCTCCAAGGTCATCACTGACTTGCCACCACCAATCCCGAGGGACAGTTTCCAAGCCATGTCTGCAGATCTTCCCCAGAACATCAGACATCCCTCAAGTCCCGGAGGGTCCCCCAGGGTCCCCTTCTCATCCACCCACTGGCTCTCATTCTTTCAATCACTTTCTTCCCAAGCCTGGTCTCTAATTTTCACATCTGAAATAACTGGGATCTACCCACTGTCCTTCACTGCCACTATCACCCCTGTGTGCCAACGAATCTCTCCTCCGAACCTCGGAACACCTTCTGCTAGACTTCCTGTATTGATATCTCTACATCGGCCAATTCGTGTTCCCTATCCATTGGCAGCCCTGCCTCCTTCCTCTTCCTCAAACACAACAAACTCCTCCCATAGACTAGAAAACACTCTGAGCTTCTAACCCCAGGATTGAGGCTCACGTTCTCAAGTGGAACCCCCTATGCTCCTTTATCATCAGTGTACTCTCCCAGAACACTCGGAACCCACCATCTACCAATACCCAACTACCTGCCTCTCCCTGCAGACATCACAAACGCAGAGAACCTGTCTCTGGGATCCCGTCTCTGTCTTGTGGAATGATGTACGCACCTGCTTAGGAAAGTACTTTGCTGTAACAGATATTTCACTCTGCTGAAAGAAATGAATTTCACTAACATAAAGTGCATGTTCTTGACCATGAAGATACCATGACGCATTGTATCATGAAGCTGCCATTTTCGGATCACAAAGGAACCCTACCACACATTTATACTCTAGTGACAACAGCTAATACATCATTTCAACGTGCTCTGCCCAGGGCTGAGCCTTTTCCCAATGATTTGGGTTTTATCCCTATGATTTTATGAAGGATCATGAGCCTTGCTACTGTAGGTGAGAAGTTAATGGAACTCATTTAAAGTCAATACCTACCAAATTGTAGGGACCATGTCAAACAGGTCTCATTAGGCATTCAGCTCCAGTATTTGAGAGGCTGAGGCAGGCAGATCTCTATGAATTAGCCCAGTCTAACCAGGGCTACACAATGACACCCTGCCGAAAAAAATTAACACCCAAATAAATAATAATAAAACAAAACAACCAAACAACAAACAGAGGTCTCCCTAACTGCAAATCCTATGTTTGTGAACATCACATGTCCATTGTGGGTGAACAAGGAAGACGCTACCAGCCAATGTCCCTTCCTCCAAACAAAACCAAGAAGTGTTGTGAAACCAGATTTCTGAGAAGTACAGAGAAGGCAGAGGCAAAAGGGAACAAGAATCCAGCTATTTCAGATCTCACAGAATGTCCAGATGATCAAATACATTTTTAGTTCACTGTTGAAATTTTTAATCTACTGATGCCATTGGTTATTCTAAAGGATTAAAAAAGAGAAAAAACATACAATAAAATCCCAGAGTCACTTCTGATATACAAAGAGTAATGAAAGCTTCTTATAAAACTGTGAGAGGAGCTAGAAACTGTCAGTAAGCTGCCAGAAACACCCTTTCCCAAACAGGAGTCAAGGATTCTTATCTCTTATTCCACACACTTCTACACACTTCCCCAGCTTCTCCTGGACTGTCTAGGATGCAGAGACAAGAGCAGGTGACAAAGCTGTCATCGCAGATAAATGGCAAGGGCAGAGACGAGTCAGGGAAGGATGCAGTGAAGATAATCCATATGCAGAAACAGGAAGGGGTACAAAACCCAGCACCCCCTAAAGCAGATGAGTGTAGGTATTATTAATATTCTTAAGAGAGTCGAGGGTGGTGATGCATGCCAGTAAACTCAGCACTTGGTGGCTGTGGCACCAATTTGGCTGAGTTCAAGACCAACCTGGGTTACCTGATCAGATTCTCTCAGGAAACAAAACAAAACAAATCAACAAAAACAGAGAAAGGAAGAAAGGGGAATGTTTTGCTCCAAGTAGTTAGGGTGGGGAAGGTGGAGACTTCATAATGAAGTCACAGAAAGACAACAAAATTGAAAAACTGTAACCTTGGATAGAAAATGATTCGCTTGGCTGCAATACAACCAAGAGTTTCTGGAGAAAAAGCTGGGGGTGGGGGTGCAAGATTCAAATTGGAAGAAAATATAGAAGCACATCTCAATAAAAAGGAAGTTGATTCAGAATTCCTGTAAGTCCTTAAAGAAAAGAAATACAAACCTATTTTTATGTACCAAAGAAACAAATCAGGTATTAGAAATGAATAAGTATTAGAACCACAAAAAGAATCTTTTTAAATTTATTTAAAAATCTAAGGTACGTGTGTGTGTGTGTGTGTGTGTGTGTGTGTGTGTGTGTGTGTGTGTAGATGTGCCTTGGTGTGGGGTGTGGAGGTCAGAGAACAACTTATGGGAGTCAGTTCTCTCCTTCTGCCTTGTGGGTCCTTGGAATCAAACTCAGTCGTTGGAATGTGTACTTTTACCCGCTGAGTGGTCCCACCAGCTTAAAGGCATCTTTTTTTTTTTTTTTTAACTCACTGGTTTGTTAGAAATTAAGTGTTTGAAGAGGACCAAGCTGAACTACATTTTTCTGGTACCCCGTCTCCATAGCTCGGTTGGTAGAGTGCTTGCTGAGGCGGTTGATTAGTCTTCACCTTGACACAAATTAGAGTCATCTGGAAAGACAAACTTGAGGAATTGCTGCCATCAGATTGCCTACAAGCAAGTCTGCGGGGCATTTTCTTGATCAATGATTGATGTGGGAAGGCCCCGCCCACTGTATTTATTCCACCCCTGGGCAGGAGAGCTTGGGCGATAGAAGAGAGCAAGCTGAGGGGGCTGGAGAGATGGCAGGGTGGTTAGGAGCACTGGTCCCTCTTCCAGATGGACCCAGATTCAATTCCCAGCACCCACATGGCAGCTGACAACTGTCTGTAACTCCAATTCCAGGGGATCTGACACCGTCACACAGTCACACATGCAGGCAAAACACTAATGCGTGTCAAATAAAAACATGTAAATTAAATTTTTAAAAAAAGCAAGCCGAGTAAACCAAGGACAGAAAACAGTAAGTAGTATACCACAATGGTCTCTGAGTCCATTCCTGCCTCCAAGTCTGTTTTGAGGCCCACCCCGAACTCCCTCGATAATAAACAGAGAATAACCTGTAAGATGTCATAAAGCTCTTTCTTCCCCAACTTGGTTTTGCTCAGTGTTTTGTCGCAACAGAAAATCAAGCTGGATACCTCGCAAGCACAAAGCCCTGGGTTGTTTCCCAGTACCACAAAAATGGAGTGCGGTGGTACACACCTTGGGTTCCTAACACTTGAGAGGTGGTGGCAGTAAAATCAGGAGTTAGATCAGCCTTGGTCCCATGAGACCCAGTTACAAGCAAACATAGCCGGCAGCTAACAAGAAACAATACTGTTGAATTAGTTGCCCTAAAAAAGTTGTGGGCTGGAGAAGTGGCTCACTGGGTGACTAAGCACTCTTGCACAGAACCTGCTTGGTCCCCAGCATCCACATGGTGACTCACAGCCCTCCATAACTCCAGTTCCGGAACTCTGATGCCCCTTTCTGACCACCAAGGGCAGCAGGCATGCTCGTAGTACACATATATGCATGCTGGCAAAACACTCGTACATGTAAAATAAAAAAAAAATTTCAAATCAAAAATCAAGTAAAAACTGCACTTTAATTTGGAACATAGTATAAAATATTTTTAAAAGTTGAACTAAAGAGGCCAAATGGACGTAGTAGTTCCTTTTCTGTTGATGTCATAAAGTGCAATGAACAGAGTAATTCTTTTTTGTTTTATTTATTATGTATACAATATTGTGTCTGTGTGTATGTCTACAGGCCAGAAGAGGGCACCAGACCTCATTACAGATGGTTGTGAGCCACCATGCGGTTGCCGGGAATTGAACTCAGGACCTTTGGAAGAGCAGGCAATGCTCTTAACCACTGAGCCGTCTCTCCAGCCCCTGAACAAAGTAACTCATGTGGTAATGAGGAGTGTATCTTGGCTGAGTGTTCCAGAGGGATAAGAGTTCATTCCATCATAATGGGTAGGCAAAGCAGGCAGGACAGGAATGGTGACAGGGACAGCTGAAGGCCCGCACCAAGCAGGGAGAGTGAGCTAGACACAGTGGGAAGCCTTTCATCTGAAAGCCTATCCCCAGTGACATACTTCCTCCAGCAAGGCTGTGAGCCACCCAAACCTCCCTGCAAAGTGCCACCAGCTGGGGGACCAAGTGTTTAAATGCCCAAGACTATAGGAGCCACTTCTCATCCGCCCTACACATTTACTATTGTGTGTTCATCCACTGATTGACAGAATGTGGTAAAAATATAAAGCAAAATCAGAAAGCGAGGAAAAGAAAACTCCAGGAACCTGGGGACTTCTAGGTACAGGAGCAGCTCCAGAAATGCATGATCAAGACTAGGTGGGGGAGGGGCTGTTTTCTGAACTAGATAGGCTGTGAAACCACAGACGTACCTATAATTATAGTGATTCATAACTTCTATACACACATGCATATGTGTACAAACTTGAGATTGCTTGATTTTAAAGTCCTAGAAGCTAAATCTCACAGGGAGTAAAGAATCCTGGGCTTGGAATGTTCACAGCCCATCAGTCTGTTGTAGGTATTATTGTTTGCCGACTTCTAGTTTGTTAATCAAACAACCCAGACACCAACTGTTTGGCAGGCAAACTCTGATTTTATAGTGCTGAATGCAAGCCCCAGCAGAACATTTAATCTTAAAAATCTTTCTTCCTCTTCATCCTCTGAGCTAGCATTGTTCCTTGCATTAACTGGAGGAGCACAAACTGACCTCGTAAAGTAAAATGATGTCGTGTAGGAAGAGGACCTTGATGGGGAAGTGCACAGCAATGTGGCTAAGACTAGAGCGGTGGCTCTTGGAGACTGAGGTATCCTGTCCTTCCCACAAAAGTGGTGGCCTCAGGGACCAGCATTCACGGTGATGCTGGCTTCGCTGGGAAGTGAAAACTGATTTCTCATTTCTGCGGATTTCCCTAGTGACCTCACGCATGCTAGGCTAACGATCTGCCACTGAACAGCATCCCCAGCCCCCTTTGACTTTTCATGTTGAAACAATGTCTTACTAAGTTACCAGGACTAGATTTGAACTAGTGATCCTCCTGCCTCAGCGTCCTGAGTACGTGGGAGTTACAGGTCCAGGCTCCATTTTTGGTTTGTGTTTGTTTTGTTTCCTGCTGAGTTGGCCTCCTTTACTCCTTTGGTAAGCTCGGCAAGCCATGCTACCCTTCTGGTGGTAAAACAGGTAAGATCCGATGTAGACGCCAGTTCCACGCAGAAACGGCATGGCTCCGAGCGACTCAGAATACAGTCTGGACTCTGGCATTCCGCATTCCGGTCTCAGAAGTGCTTTTCTGCTGCACCGTTAGACAACTGACTTAGCTTTCTAGTGGCTTCTTACCAGAAGGCTCCAGCTCTTCTAGGAATACGGCGGAATGAGTCGGCTTAATTGTGATAAATCAAGAGGCATTCTCTCAAAACAGCTCAAGCACACAGGCAAGCATGTGCCACAATGCACACGGGCAGTCTGAGGACAACTCACAGGAGTCAGCTCTCTCTAGCATGTAGGCCCAAGGGATCCAGCTTTAGCATGTTGAGCTAGGTAGCAAGCATGTGCACCCGCTGAGCTGTCTCAATGGCCCCAACCTATTTGGTTGATTTTTTTTTTTAAAGATTTATTTATTATGTATACAGTGTTCTGTCTGTCTGCATGCTTGCTGGCCAGAAGAGGGCATCAGATCTCATTACAGATGGCTGTGAGCCACCATATGGTTGCTGGGAATTGAACTCAGGACCTCTGGAAGAGCAGTCAATGCTCTTAACCTCTGAGCCATCTCTCCAGCCCTGGTTGATTTTTTATTATTAATGTTTAATGTTGCTTACCTATTGACATAGGACATGCAATTATTCCCACAACGCATGAGTCTTTTCTGTTTACTTTGATGCCTTATGTCACATACATTAAAAAAAAAAACTACGTAGTAAAAATGCATTTTCACCTTATATGACTTTTGGATTTTTTTACCAACCTTCTGGCCTCCCCTGTCTTACACCACACAGACTATACACATTTTTTTCTCTTTTCCTTGTCTTCGGTTTTGCATTTAGGTCCTTGTTCTATGAGGTTTTACTCTTTTGGCTCTTTAGAGTCCATCACCCAGTTCCCGAATAAATCACACACAGAGGCTTATTCTTAGTTACGAATGCCCGGCCTTAGCTTGGCTTGTTTCTAGTCAGTTTTTCTTAAATTATTCCGACTACCTTTTGCCTCTGGGCTTTTTTTTTAATAACCTTTTTCTTGCTTCTGTATACCTTACTTTCACTCTTACTCCACGACTGGCCAGGTGGCTAGGCAGCTGGGTGGCTGGGAGGCCGGATGGCTGGGTGGCCGGTCCTCCTCTCCTTGTTCTCTCATTGTTCCTCCTTTCCCTCCCAGCCCAGATTTCTTCTTCTATTTATTCTCTCTGCCTGCCAGGCCCGCCCATCCTTTCTCCTGTCTTCCTATTGGCCGTTCAGCTCTTAGAGCATCAGGTGTTTTAGACAGGCAAAGAATCCCAGCTTCACAGAGTTTAACAAATGCAGCATAAACAAAAGCAACACACCTTAAAATAATATTCCCCAACAGATCCTTAGTCTAGGGTTTTTTTCCTATTGTGTGATAGGGTATGTTTGTGTTTTTTAGATGCATAGAATCTGTTAAATAAGTGTTATTATAACATGGAAAAGTTCTCATACATACTCGGTCTTTTCTAGCCTCTCTGGTCCTTCTGTGTTTGTTCTGTTTGCAGATTAACTCACTTGAAACAAAAAAGGTATCCTTTCATTTCTTCCTTAAAAGTTTCTTGGTTATTTTAGATATGTATTCTTCTACATAACAATTTTTATGATTCCCGCTATGTTTACATTGAAAATTATGTTAAACATAGATATTAATTGAAGGAGGAAAGATTTCTATAATAATTTTTCTCTTTGAGCAACATGGTATCTCTCTGATATATATATGTGGTGGTTTGAATGGAAATGGCCCCTATGGCTCCTAGGGAGTGGCACTGTTGGGAGTTGTGGCCTTGTTGCAGGATGCGTGTCACTGTGGGTGGACTTTGAGTCTCAGAAGCTTAAGCCAGACCCAGTGATCTGAGCGAGGTTCTGCTATCCAACTAGAGCTGTTTTCTTTATTGATTGAGAATATCACAATGGGTGCAGAACTTTTTTCTGTATCTTCCTCCTGCCTGACTCCTTTTCATTCCCGCCCCATAACTCTAGGATGGCTAACAAAGAACCAAGAGTGTCTCAAGAGATTATCTAATGAAAACACATCATGATTCAAGGTTTTGAAAGGACATATATTCATTTAGAAGAAAAATGGTCAATGTCTTTTAAGTGGCCCCGTTTTTTAAAGGGACCATTTATTTTAGGAGAAGCTTTAGGGTGGTATGTGCCCATTCTAGTGTCTCACTCTGTAGTCATAGAAAAATGAAGCCGGGTGGTGGTGGCGCATGCCTTTAATCCCAGCACTCAGGAGGCAGAGGCAGGCGGATCTCTGTGAGTTCGAGGCCAGCCTGGTCTACAAGAGCTAGTTCAAAGCTACAGAGAAACCCTGTCTCAGAAAAAGAGAAAGAGAAAAAGAAAAGAAAAAAAAGAAAAATGAATTCACAATGATATCCCAATCAGGAAGTTGAATATGCATTCTGCTAGCTAACAAGGAAGGACAATAAACCAATACCGTTTGCCAAGATTTTTCAACAAAGTAGCAAAGACCCAAAAGACACAGAACATTAACTTTTTACACTGTGACATAAAACTGCTGAGTATCACACGCCATTAAATTTCATTTCAGTACAATGTTTTCAGAATACATACCCTTAACAATACATGCAAAGGGTAAATAAAAGATCACCATGCCTTTGAAATCTTGCAAACGGTTAAAAATAAGCAGTGTTATCACTTAGAAAAGGTTAACCTAAAAATGCTCCAGAGAATGTGGTAAAGAAACATATAACTCCCACCTAGGCTAGCTGATTCAGACATGGAAGTGAAGTCTGAGTGATGCTAGTCTAGATGTCAGGAAATAGCAAGTTCCCCATCTCCCATTCTCTCACTCACTATGTGGTTGCTGAGGATTGAACTCAGGACCTTTGGAAGAGCAGGCAGTGCTCTTAAGTGCTGAGATTGACTTCCCTACTTATCGATGTCATAAAGATAAATCATACATCTGAGTTCCTAGGCGTGAATTCTGAGGTTCATTGCCCCCTTGGGGCAAGGGTTGTTCTGGGCACAGATGAAAGATTAAGTTTAGAAAATATCAGTATCTGTAGTTACCAGGCTGTTTCTCTCTTTGTTTATATAAACAGCAGACACTGACCTGTAGGACGTAGAGTATGACGGCTGTCAGTCCAATCCAGCTGTGCAGGCTGTACATATGGGGGATACTTTGGACACTGTGGTTATCAAACACGGCCACGACGGAGATGATGATGAGGATGGCGGCCACGGCATTTAACCCCGCGTGGATGGATTTCATCAGGAACTTGCTGCACTTCCAGGTCCATGGCAATCTGTACACAATGATGGCTAAGGAAGCAAAGCGTTTTTAAAATCAACACAAAGTAAACCATTTGACCCATTGGACAGTTTCTTTTCAGGGACTTTTTCCTTGGTTTCTGCTTCTCCCAGCCTCCCCTTCTCTCTGCTTCTCCCAGCCTCCCCTTCTCTCTGCACCCCTTCTCAGTCTCCCATGCCATTTCACTTCTGAGTGTATGCCCCAAAGAAATAGATGCATCCATTCCCCAACCCACACCACTGTTAGCCCACCATTTATAGTAGCCCAAATGTCTATCTCCAATACATGGGATAGTAAGAGATCTGTAATGTGGGATGTCCTTCTGTATGTGTGTTGCTTTTATTGGTTGATGAATAAAGTTGTTTAGACCAATGGCTTAGCCAGGCGTGATA
>JAQHUG010000090.1:6111058-6123388 GCA_028555095.1 Dicrostonyx torquatus | reverse complement strand
TGTGTGTGTGTGTGTTATTTTCTGTGTGGTTAAAAGGATTCCTTAGAGTTTTAATGGTAAAACATGTGTTTTTTTATAAGCTTGCGAACCCCGTAGCCAGCTAGGATCCACCCTTCACAGGCGGCTGATGTGAAGGGGCTGAATCAAGGGGTTTTCCACATCTGTCCAGGCTGCCCAGAAACACTGCTGCATGGCTGAGAGTGTTCAGAAGGCTCTCTGGACAAGTGAAGAGTGTCCAGAAAATGTTGTATTTTCAAAAGCTGTTTACACATCTCCCGAAATATATAAATATCCAAAATACCGTAAGTTTAAGCAAAACTGGGTGATCTTAACAAATCAGATCACATATTTTTTTCAACAAGAAGCTACTCCTAGCAGCGGTAGACTGCCTAGAGAGGGGAGGGTACCACCTCTTGCTCACCACAGTTGCTGAGATTCGGTGAGAAGGAAGGAGAGGGGGCAGGAGTGGTGTGACGCAAGGATTCTGCTGGTGACTCTGACCTGAAGGACCATTCCCTCCAGGAAACGAGGGGAACGTGAAATGCATGAGAAGGACACTTTTAGAGCCTTCACAGGAAAAGTAATGAGTGGGAGAACACAGGACTGTAAAAAGGTGAAGAGGAAAGGGGAGGGGAAGCTCATAACTGCATGTAATTCTTCCAAGTCTATCAAGATGGAAAGACAGTCAAACTATTAGAAAATTTATCAGAGCCTAGTTGCATAATTGAAACTCAGGGATATAAGAAAATATACATTCTGTAGGAGGTGATCTCTGGATTGGCGCCAGCTCTCCTCCCATCTGCAAGTGCAAGTGTGTGTCACGTGAAAAGCTTGAGTCTGCCAAACTGAGCTCAGGTAAAGACAGAGGACTTAGGGGGCAGATGCGTCCTCAGATATAGAAAATATCCGATCATAGTTCTTCTGTGCTTAAACCCGTGACTCATGAAGGAAGAAACATGTCTACAAACATGTCTTGTGCCTGTCACATATTGGGAAGTCACAAAGTTTCTGTGAAAAAAAATTTAAGAAGCAATTAATTCTGCATTCTCAAAACATACAGTCTCATGTTTGTTTTGCTTTTCAATTTTGTTTGCTTATCTATTTGTTTATTTTGGGTTTTTGAAAGGGTTTTTCTGTGTAGCCCTGACTGTCCTGGAACTCACTCTATAGACCAGACTGGCCTCAAACTCGGAGGGATCCTCCTGCCTCTACCTCCCAAGTGCTGGGATTAAAGGTGTGCGCTACCCTTGTCTGTCTCTTTCAGTTTTATTTTCAAAAAATATGATATAGCTGGATAGGATGGCTCCCTCCTGCATTCCCAGCACTGAGAGATTGAGGCAGGAGGATTACTGTTAGTTCTAGGCTAACCTGGGCTACAGAGTGAATTGAGCTACCATGAGATCCTATCTCAAGAAAAGTAAGGCATATTTGAACATTTGAATACATTTAGGTCATACAACATGATCTTTCATTATGTATTATGAAATGATTAGGTTAAACTAGCTAACATACAAGTTTTTGTTGCAACAGGCCCTCTTCTAATATTTATGTATGTATGTATTTATTTGTGTGTGTGTTTGTACATGTGAACTGCTGTCCATGTGTGCAAGCTGGAGGACAATTCTCAGAAGTCAGTTCTGCCACCATATGGAATCTGGGGATCAGCTCATAAGCTTGGCTGCAATCACCTCTACACGCTGATCCATATCACCAGCCCAAATCCTCTTTTAAAGGTATAAATTGGGAGCTGGAGGAGTGGATCAGGATAACGTGCTTTGTGTGCAATCATAAGGACTTCATGCTGGGCACTGGGGTTGGGAGCAGCTCCCAGGGGCTTGCTGTCCAGCCAGTCCACACTGATCTGTGAGTTCCCGGTTCAGTGAGAGACCCTATCTCACAAAATAAGGTGGGGAATGACAGAGAAAGATACTTGAAGTTGACCTCCAGCCACACATGCACATAAACACATAAGTGCTCCAACACATATATGTGCACATAGATACCACATATCCATCAATAAAATGACAGATCAGCCGGGCGGTGGTGGCGCATGCCTTTAATCCCAGCACTCGGGAGGCAGAGGCAGATGGATCTTTGTGAGTTCGAGGCCAGCCTGGTCTACAAGAGCCAGTTCCAGCGCAGGCTCCAAAGCTACAGAGAAACCCTGTCTCGAAAAACCAAAATAAATAAATAAATAAAATGACAGATCAAAATCTCAAGGCAAACCACACTGCAGACACAATGCTAGCTTATATAAGATCAAATGTGGTTTTCAAATAAGTAAAAAAGGCATTTTTACTCTTGGGCCCACTTAACAGTAAGAGTCTGAAGCACATGGGATTTGAAATCGCTCATGAAGTCTCCTTAAACAGGGTGGGCCTTTACACTTTCCTTCCCGCAAGAATAACGTATTATTTTCCCTCTGACACGTTCAGAACAGCATCACCCATCCCTATAACTCATTTCTCTGTGTGTCCAGTTTACCAGGTCCTATACAGAGGGCCTCAACTTTAAATGGAAGCAAAGAGCCCTCTTTAGAATCCTGCAGTGGCTACAAACTAAAAGCTTGCAACCAAGAAACCGAAGTGCAGAAAGCGATGTGGACGACTGGGATTTGGCTCAGCATCCTGGCTGTGAGATGTCTGAAATCATCATGGAGGCAAACGCTGCCTAGCAAATAAATGTGCAAAGTATCAGGGCAGGAAGAATTTGTCCACTGCCTAGATATTTTTAATATTGAGGAGAGGTTTTTTTTCTTTTTTATATTTTACTTATCTTTATTTTATATGTATGGAGAGTTTGCCTGCATGAATATCTGTGCACCACATGCAGGAAGGGCCTGAGGAGACCAGCAGAGGGTGTTGGAGCCTCTGGAATTGGAGTTACAGGCAGCTGTTACCTCACTGCATGGGTGCTGGGAATTGAACCTCAGACCTCTGGAAGAGCAGACTGTACTCTTAGCCACTGAGCCGTCTCTTCAGCCCTGTCCATCAGTATTATATGGTGTTAGAAAATTGGCTGTATTAAAGTACTGGACCTGATTTAACCTGGTTGATTGACCATGGCCAGGCTTATGATTGTTCAAATGAGGAGTTGAACAGATTATCCCAGACAGTTCTAAACATTAAAGGATCAGTGGAAATCGACACTCAACTGGCCTGGAACTTGGTTTGTAGACCAGGCAGGCTGGCCTTGAACTCACAGAGATCCTCCTGCCTCTGCCCTTTGAGTGCTGGGATGAAAAAAAAGCATGTACCACCATGCACAGCTATAGCCTATATTCTTTAAAAGAAAAAAAAATGTAACTCATCTCTAACTAAATCAAATGGAAACAATTTATAGAAAAAACAAAACTACCTTTATTCTTCCTTCCTTTACTAAGAATGGAACCCAAGACAGGCTAAACAAGGACTCTACCAATGATCTACATCCCCATTGTATTTGTATTTGTATTTATTTGTATTTGTATTTGTATTGTATTTGTATTTGGCATACAGCAGCTGCTTAAAATACACACACACACACACACACACACACACACACACACACAATTCAGGGCATAGTGGCACACACTAGTTATCCCAGCATCCAGAACACAGAGGCAGGAGGATCACTGCAAGTCTGAGGCCAGCTTGGTCTGCACAGTGAGTTCCAGGAAGCCAGGGCTACAAAGTGGAACCCCGTCTCAAAAAACAAACAAACAAATGCCAGTCAACTGAACGGGATAGTCCGTGAAGAAACGGAATGAAGAAGAGAGGAAACTCTGAAAAGTGCAAAGAGGTTTCCATGGGAAAGAAAAATACTGGGAGAAAGATTTCTAGTTTGTCATGGTTAAAGGGAAATTGCTGAAGCTGGGCTAGGAACGGTTTAAAAGTCCAGACAGAAACCCTTGAAGGGATCTGGAGGATACAGATTAGAACTTGGGAATGTTGTTCTGTTGGGGGTTGTTTCCTTGATTTGTTTAATTTTAGGGTGAACTAGGTTTCTTTTTAAGACATTTTTATTCCATGTGCCTGTTGGTCTATGTAAGGGTGTTGGATGCCCCAGAACTGGAATTACAGACAACTGGGAGCAGCCATGTGGGTACTGGGAACTGAACTCTTGAAGAGTATCCAATACTGTTAGCCTTGGAGCCATCTCTCTAGTCTCTATTGTTTTTAATTATGTGCAGGTATGTGCACGTGAGTGTGGATGCCCACAGAGGCCAGACGAGTTGGATCCCTCAGGAGCTGCGGGCATAGGCCAGCTGATGAGAGAGATTGCTGGGACCCAAACTCAGGTCATCTAGAAGAGCAGTGCATGCTCTTAACCGCTGAACCATCTCTTTCCAGGCTCCTTGAACCAAGTTTTAAAATATCTGCACTCTCTTGGGAAAGTGGGTGCCTCTGGCAGTTACAGACTGGCATCCCCACACAGCCACATTCTGCTGTTGCTAAGTGGGAGCTTCTGCTTTGCCAGGCTTCTGCATGCCAGTCCTCAGCTCTCCATGCAGCCCTATATTTAGCTGCATGAGGATGTAACCCAGTGTTACCGGTCCTCATAAAAGAGTCGCTTGTTACCAGTGGCATCAGGTAATGCCACTTATAATAAAAACCCCTGGCTGGCGATCCATGTCTATACTTGGAGAGACAATGAAAACCCCATAAATTCTTGATGAGAATGGCAATACTTTGGGTTTCCCAGAGAGCAGTAGTCATTCTTTTATCTTGTGTTTGTTTCCTGAGGCAAATTACCACAAACTTAGCTGTTTAAAAGAACCAAAACTTGGAGTGTTCAGAAATGGCTCAGTGATTAAGAGCACTTGCTGCCCTCACAAAGAATCTGGAGGACAGCTCACGGTGACTGTGATTCTAGTTCCAGGGGATGTGATACCTCTTCTGACCTCCTGAGGCACCAGGCATGCACATGGAGTCCAGTCCATATATGTAGGCATGCAAAACTCTCACATACATAAAATAAATAATTGCAAAAGAAGAAGAACCAAAATTTGGGCCAGCAACATGGATCAGTGGCTAAATGAGCCTGCAGTCAAGACTGATCTCCTGAGTTCAATCCTGAGACCCACATGGTGGAAGAAGAGAGCTAACTCCCATGAGATGTTCTCTGGCCTCTCTGTGCGTGCACACACAAATAATAGATGTAATTTACAACATTTTTTCTCAGATCAGGCAGGAATTCACAATCAAGGTGTTGCCCAGGTTGGTTCCTCTGGAGGATCAGGGAGAGAGTGCATTGCATCATTTTCTCGAAGCCGCTTGTCTCTTAGCAAGCTGCTCATGGTTTACGGTCCCCAGTTTGCAGAGACACCAGGCCAATCTCTGCCCCTGTCCTCCAATGGCCTTCCCTCTGGTCTCTAACCTCCTTCCCCTTCCTCTGAAACGGAAGCCAGTAATCAAATGTGTAGCCCATCCTCCACCAACAATGATCTCGCTTGAGGGCCTCAGTTACATCAGCAAACACCCTATTTTCAAATGAGGCATATTCTCAGTACCTGGGATTAGGATTCAGGTTAATATTTTGGAAGCCATTTTTCAACTGCCATAAGACCCTTGCGGGGATCATGAAGACGCTGGTTCCTTTGGGGATGTGAGGTGGTCCTGATCCCTCCAGCACAGGTATGCTCCCCTAGCATCTGAGCTGTGGATAGCTTCCAGGGACTGTTGCTTCCAGGTGCCTGTTGAGAAGAGCTGTAACCTCCGGTTCCTACCCTACCGAGCAAGCTGGTCTCCTGCAGTGGTGGCTCCACTGACTGGAGAAGGTCTAGAAAGGGGAGGGGAAAGGAATCCTCAACTGCCATAATGACACACATTTCAGTTCTATGGAAGGATACCCAGGAAAGTGAGGCAGTGGCCAACAGAGAAGGGAGAGTCCACGGTGCTGGGGTTCTGTGTTTAGGGTTTATCTACTTAGCTCCTTAATCTGTGGGCGTGTTTTACCTGCATGTATGTGTACTACATGTGTGCCTGGTCCCCTCAGAGGCCAGAACAGGGTGCTGGATCTTGTGAAACTGGAGTTACAGATGGTTGTGAATCACCATGTGGGTGCTGGGATATGAACCCAGGTCCTCTACAGGAGCAATAGATGCTCCTAACCACCAAGCCATTCAGCCAGCCCCCAAGGGTAGGTTTGTTTTTTTTTTTTTTTTTTTTATTGAGCTCTACATTTTTCTCTGCTCCACTCCCTTNAATAATTGCAAAAGAAGAGGAACCAAAATTTGGGCCAGCAACATGGATCAGTGGCTAAAGGAGCCTGCAGTCAAGACTGATCTCCTGAGTTCAATTCCTGAGACCCACATGGTGGAAGAAGAGAGTTCTCTGTTTAGGTCTGTACTCAGGGTAGGGGTTTATAAAAGATGATAGACATAAAATATTGGAGCTAAGTCAATGGGGGAAGAAATGAGCAGTGTGAAGTGGGTGGGTTGACGGGGAGTGCTGGGCAGTTGTGCAGGCAAGGAGAGAGGAGCACAGAAAGCACTCAGGTAGTCAGAGGCTCTCAGCCAAGAAGCCTGGGAACAAAGAGGCTTTCCCATTCTGACAGGACTCCTTCCTTCCCTGGCTTTGGCTAAGTGGTGTTTCTAAACTGCTGGACAGTGAGTGACTAAGGTGACAGGGATGGAGCTTTTACTTTAGATGCTGTTGTCATTATTATTATCATTACAAATGGGAGGCTATAAAATTGCATTTTGTTACTATCAATTTAATGATGAGACGGGAGTAACTCATTTGGCAGTTTTTTATTGCCAGGCATATAGCTCAGTGGCAAAGCACTTGAGTGGCATGTATAAAGGCCTGGATTTGTTCCCGGTGCAGAAAAAAAGATATTTCTAATAAATATTCCAAGCAGAGGCTTGGAATGCAGCTCAGTAGAGCATTTGCCCAGCACGAACAAGACCCTGGGTTCACTAACACCACAGGGGGAAAATTCAGGGGAAAAAAAAACGACTGATTTATCACTCACTTCTAAGCACTAAGGATCCATCAGGAGCAAAATAATTGTATTTAAAGCACTCTATTGTTTCCATTATTAAGTGATTCACATGTGGTTTTTGAAACAAAAACATGTTTTGAGGTACTTTGGGCTATCCCTTCACGCTCTGTAAAACCCTTAGTTCCCAGAAGCTGGGAGACTTTGTTATCAAGGCTTCTCTCCCAGGGCTCTTGGGGAAGTCATCTGGGGACTTTCACCATTATCTTCTTTGCCAGGGTTTAGTCCATGAGCCTTTTCAAATATATTTCAGTGATCTCGGAATTTGGTCACTTACAGCTGCATTAGGAGGGATATTCCAACTGCCTCTAATAACCGCTCTCTCTTTCCATTAGTCTTTTGAATGCTACTTGAATGTAGTTAAATTCTCTCACAGAAACCAACCTGAGATCACTATGCTATTTAATTTCTCTCCCTTTAGCTTCTGTCACAAAAGGAGCTGTACATCCAAAAAGGAAGGAGTGTAGAATTGCCAAGGCTTCTTTTCATTGGCCTGCATTTTCCACTTTTCACTGAAGAATCCATTCCAGCATGCTGAACCTTTACAAAGGTCAGCTGCCACTTGGAGTGCTTCCGACTGTTTACTCTGTGCCCTTCTTTACAAGTTCTCCCGCAGTGTATTTATTTCATAGGAAGTGTTTATTTTTAGAGACACAGAAAGCCTCTTCTCAACTCTTCCTCATTCATGTCAGAGTATGACTAGATTTCCCATTAGTTGGAGATTTTGTTTAGCAGAGAGTGGTGGCACACTCCTGTAGTTGGTGGCATGCACCTGTAGTCAGTGGCACGCACCTGCAGTCGGCAGCACGCACCTGCAGTCGGCGGCATGCACCTGCAGTCAGTGGCACGCATCTGTTGTTGTAATTAAGGGAGAGGTATGGGTTATGTTCCCCAGCTGCCAGCCGCTGGCCCGCTCAGCTGCTGGCCGCCTGCACCCGAAATAACCACATGAGAACGGCATTCATTCAAACTCTGCCTGGCCCATTATCTCTAGCTTCTTCTTGGCTAGCCCTCACCTCATAAACTAACTCATTATAAAAGTCTGTATGTCACCACGAGGTGGGTGACTTACCGGACGGATCTACGGTACTTCCATCTGCGGCGGGAGCTTCATGGAGACTGGGTCTGACCCAGTCTTCTTCCCAGCGTCCTCTTTTCTTTTCCCTGTCTAAGTCCTGCCCTATCAAATGGCCCAGGCAGCTTTTTTATTTAACTAATCAAAGCACAGAAATACAGATGAACCCTCCTTCAACATGTAGTCGGTGGCACACACCTGTTAGTCAGTGGCACACACCTGTAGTCGGTGGCATGCTCTTGCAATTGGTGGCATGCTCCTGTAGTCCCAGGACTTGCATTGCTCTAACAAAAAGATCCCTTGAGCACAGAAACTCAGGCCAGCCTGAACACCATAGCAAGTGTTGTTTGTTCCTGTAATCTGTTGTACTTTAGGGCTACATACATTTCCAAAGTATATCTGGTATGTGTAGGGGACAGATTTACCTTATGGCTTCTTTTTTTAAATGTGTATTTTGCCTGCACAAATGTATGTGTACCACATGCATGCCTGGAGCCTACAGAGGTCAGAAGAGGGTTAGGATCTCCTGTAACTGGAGTCCCAGATGATTGGGAGTCACTAGTGGGAGTTGGGAACTGATCTCAGGTCCTTTGGAAGAGCAGCCAGTGCTCTAACAGCTGATCCATCTCTCCAACCCCCTCTTTGTAGCTCCTTCCTTCAGCTTATTTCATTCATAAAGGTTCCAAAGGAGCTGTCCTTATTCTTAACAGTTTCAATCTATTTACTGTTTGCTAGATGCATATGTGAAATATCTTAAAGTAGTGATCGTGTGTTAGCCATCCCCACAACATTTCTAAATGCCCACATTACAGAATAACTCACATCACATTTTCTATTAGAAACATAACATCTTATAGCATAGAATGTCTACCCCCGAGGCAGTAAAAGGCCCTGTGACAACATGACTAGTCTTTGACCCATGTTTATCTCACAGCCTCTACAGTCAACTTCAGATGTCCACAGAGGATTTAGGATGGTTAATAGTTTCTGACTTTACAGTGGCTTTCTGTACTGTACTTTGAGTCTGATCTATCTACTCTGATTTTGATCTGGGCAGTGGCAAAGAGCCAGCCACTCAACCACAAGGATATGAACAGCAACACTGCAAGGTACAGTTGCCAAGCCGTGAGTTAGGTGTGGTAAATGCACCCTCAACTTGCGACTTCCAGTGCATTTACTGGGATCCAAGACCATTCTAAACAGAAGAGCGCTGGGCGGTGGTGGCACACGCCTTTAATCCCAGCACTCGGGAGGCAGAGGCAGGCGGATCTTTGTGAGTTCGAGACCAGCCTGGTCTCCAAAGCCACAGAGAAACCCTATCTCGAAAAACCAAAAAACAAAAACAAGCAAACAAACAAACAAACAAAAAGCAGAAGAGCATCTGTTTTTGCTCTTTGCAATGCAGTCTTCCCACTGCTGGGCTAAGGAGTATTGTGGGCCACGGTGTGGAAGGACTAATAAGAACAATGCATGTGTCTGCATGGATGAAAAAGGACAGTTTACGTTTGCGGACTGCATTGTGTGATTAATACAGGTAACAAACCTGGGATCGCTGTAAACAGGTTGATGGACAGTGGACCATCAGCACAAACAGACTGACCAAGCTTAGAAGAGCCTTGTCTAAGAGCGGCAGATGAAAATTTCCACGATCTCCACATACATGTTTTTACCCCAAAGATTAAGTCCGAAGTTTCCATAAAATAGAAATCCTTTTAGGGAAAGAGTAAAATGGATTCCAACATGAATGGAGCGTCTTAAAGTGTATTTTAGATGAAGTTTTGATTTCTTAAAAAGACCGCTTTTCAGAAACCGGGCATATTGCCATAAAAGCAGAATAAGTGAAATAAGGGGGCAACGGTGGAAAATAGGTGTTGGAAGAGCTCCTATCTCCTCGGGGACTTTACCGCCTCCGCGTCTGTTTATTCTTAAATAGTGCATCTGGTGAAGACAGAAAAAAATGCTCAGTAATGTTAGTTCCTCTGTGACAGTCATCTCTCGGGGGACGTCAGGCAACACGTGCTGCTTCTCCCTCGCCCTCAGCTACAGAATACAGTCCAAGTCACGGAAGAGTTTCCTGGTATCCAGGGCTGTTTTGGGTGGATGGAAGCCGTGAAGAGATGTTTGGGACTACTTGGTTAAACAGAGGGTATAAACAGCTCTGGCCAAACTAAAGGGCTCCACCAGGAAGGGAAGAGTGTTTCTGGTGGCTGGAACTTTGGAACTTGGATATGTTTTTCTCAATTTAGGGTGGTGGCCAAACAGCTGGGAAATGTGCAAGGAAATGGTTGGGATGCTGACCTCACACCAGAGAAGCCTCGGTAGGCTGAGCCTTAGTATTTCCGTGGAAGAAGGCTGACCACACTTGCTGGAGGCTGTAGCTCCGCTTTAAAGCGGAAGGGGTGCGGGGTAGGGGGTGGGAGCGGGTAACAACACAGGCAGAAACATTTTTCTTTAGGAAGGAAACCAGCGCTTCTCTGTGTTTACTTGTTTGTGGGACTTCCAATATTAGTGAAGAGGTGACCTGTTCAGAGCCCAGGCTGGAAGTTCCAGCCCGCTGGAACCTATTCTGAGCCTCTCTACTAGTTTAAGCGAACTAAGCCCAGCATAA
This sequence comes from Dicrostonyx torquatus, assembly GCA_028555095.1. NCBI lineage: Eukaryota > Metazoa > Chordata > Mammalia > Rodentia > Cricetidae > Dicrostonyx > Dicrostonyx torquatus. The sequence continues at coordinate 6,112,721 of JAQHUG010000090.1, read as the reverse complement.
CTGCTTTGCTTTTCTGAAGGCATTCTCAGTCACCAACTTTTGAAAAGTGAAATTGTGCTGCGCCACATTGGCTGCAGGTGACAGTTAAGTGGCATTAACAGCAACACACGCGCGCGCGCACACACACACACACACACACACACACACACCACGGAAACCGACGGGTCCATGCTGCCCTACTGCAGCCTGCAAACCGGATCCGGGGCGGCCAGTTATCCCTGGGGGCCACGCCCTGCCCTCATCTCCCACCTAGATTCGGAGCCGTGGGCCCAAAGAAAACTCCGCCACGGAACTTTAGCCACATCAACAAATGGAGCGAAGCCAGGCAGCAGTCGTGAGTGCTTGAGGAGCCCGGTGATCCGGAGGAAAGGACAAGAGGAGAGGGTGGAGAAGAGGACTCCTCTGGCTCCAGCTGAGGATGCTGTGCGGGCATCCGAGCTCCCTGCCTACCTCTCTGCCTCTGAGACCTGAAGTTCAAGGGCAGGCCTCGACAAAGCAGCGGTTCCGAGCCGCTGATTGCGCAGGCCCTCCCCGCCCACAGGAGTAACTTTCTCTAGTTTCATGAATTCATCGGAATCCTCGGGGCGTCCAGGTCCCCATCGCGCAGTGACCCCGCCACTCCCCCTTGAGGGCCCCAGTACCGATGCCCTGGATGAAGATGAAGCCGGTCACTGCGAGCACCGGGTGCCAGTTAAACTCGAGCGCTCCGCCGTCCCAGCCAAGCCCCTCTCGGTAGTGCAGGATCCAGACGAGCACGAAGAGCACGGACAGGAAGCCCACGAGCAGCGCGGACACCAGCAGCCCCAGGAAGCCCCGATAGCCCTCCATGGCCGTCAGCACCCCATGCTCCGCTACAGACTGCGGAAGAACTCGGCGCCGTGGCCTTGGACTCGGGGTACTGGCCCGGCGGCGGGGCCGGGGCGGCGATTCCTCGGCGCCGTCTCCGCCCGAGGGGGAGGAGCTTTCTCGGGGTAACAGGCTGTGGGGCCTCCCAGGGGTGCAGCGAGCTCGGAGCCGGCACACCCCCCCCCGCACCCCATACACACACCCTAGTCACGCGGCCGCTGAGAGCTCTGACTGCGGTGGCTGCCACCTGGCTAAGCATCCGACCCCCCGGGGTGAGTCAGGTCTCCGTTAGTTCCTAACCGAGAGAGCTGCCTGGAGCTCAAGTCTAGCACTTTCCTTGAACTCTTCCCGCCTCGATTCCTTATTTGTGGGGGCGGCAGTGGCACAAGCTCTTTGCTGCCAGGGAGGGAGCAATCCTTCGGATGCGGTTAAGGCCTTTTAGTTAATGAAGATTTCTGATCCCCACGGGATGGAGAGAAAGAACTTGGGTAGCTGGTGTGGGTAGCAGTGGATTTGGCCTTACGGAGTAAAGAAGCATCTTTAGAGCCAAGATTGATAGTGGAGTTCGCATGTGATCCCAACACTCTGAAGGCTGAGGCAGGAGGATAGCGCAAATGTAAAACCAGTCTAGGCTACAAGTGAGTTCCAGACCAGCCTGGCTACAGAAACCTTGCCTCAAAATCAAAAGAGAGAAGAGAGAAAATGGCGGAAAGTTTGCCTAGCATACACGAAGACCTGGGGGCAGTTCTTAGACCCGAATAAACGGGGTGCGGCGGGGCACACCTGCAACCTTACCACTGGGAAAGAGGCAGGAGGA
>JAQHUG010000090.1:6096204-6110858 GCA_028555095.1 Dicrostonyx torquatus | reverse complement strand
AGATGCTGCTGCCCTGGACTACAGTGTGGTAAGATGGATTTAAAAGATGTCCACCAGCCCAAACTAATGTGAACCCAAATCTTAAACCTCCACTTGTGACTTACCTTAATGAAGAGACCTGCCCCTCTAGACAGGACAAGAATAGAATCAGCATTATGCATTACTATCAGAGGAAAAGGTTTCTGGATGCTGAGGCATCCAGATGTAAATGCAGTTGTTGTAAAATGCAGATGATGTAAGATGCAGTTGGAATGCTCATTTTAGCCCCTAGAGAGAGCGCGCGCGCACACACACACACACACACACACACACACACACACACACACTTGTATATCAAGGAATGCATATCAAAGCCAGGTTTTAGGGGCTGGTGAGATGGGCTCAGTGGATAAAGGCACTTCTCAGCAAGTTTGATAACCTGAGTGTGATCCCCAGAACCTACAGGGTAAAAAAAGAGAAAACCTACTTCTGCAAGTTGTCCTCTGACTATGATGCTCACAGAACACAAACACACACACACTAAATGCTTAAAATTTAAAATAACAAGAAAATATAAAAATTATTTTAAATATTTTTATTTGGATATATTTATTTTTATATGTATGAGAATTTTGCCTGCATAGATCTGGGTTCCAAATGCATGCAATACCCATAGAGGCCAGAAGAGGGCATTGGATTCCGTTGTACTGTAGTTACAAATGGCTGTAAACCTCCATGTGGGTGCTGGTAACTGAACCCTGGTCCTCTGGAAAAGCAGTCACTGTGTTTAACAGCTGAGCCAACTCTCCAGCTCCTAAAATATTGTATGAGTTTTAAATAAAGGTTTTTAAAGCAAGAAAGTGTAGTGTCAGTAGCCAAAATCCGGTAATAGGGCTGAATTAATGGGTACGAGTTTGAGGCTGTGGCTTATAGCCATGTGGTTATTTTTCCCATGGTAAAGGGAGATTAAGCAAATGGAAGGACAGGAGCTATATCCTCAGTTCATTGCTTCCTATCTATGGTCTAGCTCAGGCTAACCCTACATTATCAGTGACCACAGTCTGACTGACCCTGGATGTCGTTGGCTGTAAATGTCTCTCGGATCTGCCTGAGAGCTCCCTATCCATCTCTCTTCCTCTCCATTTCCCTGACCTCTGCCTCTTCTGAGAAACCCTCCAATCCTTCCAGGCCCCAGACTGTGTTCCTCCCAGCCACACCCCATTCAATGCCTCTACACCACTTACAAAGATGTGACATAATGCCCCCACAGCCGTCTCCACTCTCCACTCGGCCCTTTTATCTTCTTTGGCACATAGGAGTTACTCAGTAAACGTCTGTTAAAGTGTCTATCAGGGTCTTGACGGAGAACGGGCAGCATATTCAAACTGAGTAATTTGGCAATGAAATACATTTGTGAGCAGGACATGGGAAACTATTACACTGTCCCAAGCCTACAGCAGAGAGGGTTACTGGAGTCCAGAGAGAAAACTGGGAAGGGCAGCCTTGTGTGAGAGGAGCAGCCAGCTTGCAGGGGGCCCTCAAAGGAAAAGACGGGACGAGAGGTAACTATTCCACTTTTACCCTCCCTGCCCGTCATCTCCGGAGTGGTCCTCCAGTGGCTAAGCAGAACCTAATCAGACATCAGGAGATGTGATGCAGTTCTTGCAGGTCAGCTCCCCAGGGCCCAGAGCAGAGTACAGGAGGGCCGAGCATGATGGCGCGTTTCTTCTTGGGTGTAAGACGTCCGTTATTCTCAACCCAAAATGTTCAACATGGCGGTTTCCTTTTGGCATAAGTAGACCCTAGTTTTACGTTTCCATCCGTGGACTGTGCTGACTGGTCTGTTTGCTCTTCCGTTCTCTACCCTTGGCCTTGCCTGTGTCCAGAAGGCTTTAGTTTACAGAGAGATTCCCAACCTTCCTCATGCTGTGACCCTTTAATACCGTTCCTCAAGTTGTGGGGACCCACAACCAGAAAATTATTGTTGTTGCTAGTTCATAACTGTAATTTTGCTACCGTTATGAATCATAATATAAATATTTGTGTTTCCTGATGGTCTTAGGTGACCCCTGAAAAGGGTCATTTGACCCCCAAAGGGGTCGTGACCCACAGGCTGAGAAATGCTGGTCTATAGCTTTCCTTGTCCCGTGGCTTCCCTTTGGGTTTGGTGGATGGCTGCTGCTGACAAGCTAAGGGTGGCAAGGAAACGAGTCGACCTGTTAGTCCCATCATGTCTCCTTGTTGGGTCATTGCCTTCTTTGTTTTCCTTTCTGTTGGAACGTTCTGATATGCTCTCTTTAGTAGCTGTGGTTCTCACAGGAGTGGGACTGCTCACCGTGTCCCTTCGCCTCCACAGGCTCTCACTTCCTGAAGTTGCTCGTCTCCGGTTCTCATCTGCCTTGCTGGGTCGCCGTCTGTCTGTTTGCACCTCAGAAAATATTCAGTTTACTCAGCCCTTCTCACAATAAATCCTTCATGTGAACTCAGTGTTTCCTGACGGATTCTGACTAAGATAAGTGGGGAAATACTGATCTGCGACCCAAGTCTCGCCCCAGTCACCTTCCATCCCTGGAACCCACTTGGTGGCAATGGAGAGCAATGGAGTGCACCCCTAGCCCCCTTGCACACAAAAATAAGTAAATAAGAATGTCAAGTTATACAAGAAGCGGAATAAAGAACTGAGAGCCAGTATCAGTCTCTCCCCCAGCGAGCTGGTCTAGTGTTTCACCGGTAATGGACAGCTCATGATCTGTCTTCTTGTGAATGGATGGACACGTTCAGCGGGACAAAAATCAAAGATGCAATCACACTTTCTTCCCTCCTTTTTTCTAGAGATGTGGGGACCAGAAAGTTGTCTTCGGTACTGCTCAGAAGTAGAGGACCTTCCTAGAAGTCCAGGGAATTCTATGTCCAGTACTAAAAGAAAGAAAGAGAAAGAGATGGAGGGAAGGAGAGAGAGAGGTGTCCCTTTCACTAGTCCAAGGTCAAGTGACTCACAGCTGAAACTGTGAGACGTGAGGCAAGTCAAGCCTGAGAAGTGGTCAAAGGCTCCTTAATGAAATAAAAGGATTAATGTTTTAAAAGCACGGAGCTGGAACCCTGCTAATGGGACGACTCTGCTTTCATCACGGAGGCATATCAAAGACAGGAAGGTGGGTTATCTCCGGAATTAGTTTACCCTGGGAGGGTGACTCCCTGGGTCCACAAGGCACACCACATTCCAGAGATGAATAAGACCGAAAATAAGAAAATAGAGCCAACACAGCTTGGAACAGTTGCTGACAGAGAGTATTTAAAAAAACATTCGTGCTGACAGACTGAGGAGGTCAGAGCCTAAAGTAAAACCCCGAGTTAGCAACAGAATGCCCTGGAATATGTTTCTTATAATCAAGCTCACACACACAAACCAAGTTTTATAAGACCATCAGACTGCGTGGGTGGGACATCGTACTGTGTAAGGAATGGGGCCATGCAATTAAGGAGAATTCCAAACCACGGCTACCTGTGGAAGTTTTTATTGGGGCCTTTCTGGTCTGCTTTATAATAACAGAAGTAGGTATTCTAATGATAATCCTCCCATCACCGGTGCATTTTTAAAGGGCTTTCATAGGCAGCACACCTCAGAAACAGATTTCCAGAAGTTGGCCTCACAGGCCTCAGGCCTTAGTGAAGCCTGGGAAGGAACTCCAGCTACAGAACAGAAAGGCACTCTCTCCCTTTCAAAAGATTTATTTTGTTTGTGAGTGAGTGAGTGTGTGTGTGTGTGTGTGTGTGTGTGTGTGTGTGTGTGTGTGTGTGTGAGAGAGAGAGAGAGAGAGAGAGAGAGAGAGAGATAGATCAGAAGATAATTTGTGGAAGTCAGTACTCTCTTCTACCATGTGGGTCCTGGGATTAGGCTTGGCTCCTTTGCCCATTGAGCCATCTTGCTGTTTCCAGAGAGATGTTAGGTATTTTCTAAATAAACTTTACAGGCGAATATTTTAAACTTATCTTACTAGATCTTGGGAAGACTAATTGTATCTTTGTTGACAGGTAAGTGTCTTTTTAAAGAGAAAATTAACCGGTCTAATCTAGTCTTCACTAGCTCTTCAGAGTCCTCCTGTTGTTTGTTGAGACAGTCTCTCTCACTGGAACCTGGGGTTCACTGATCATTTGGAGCTGGTTGTCTTGTGAGCCCCAGGGACCTGCCTTTTCTGCCTCCCCAAGGCTGCAATTGCAAAGTAGCACATTTTATGTTTTATTTTATTTTAATGTTTGAGATAGGGTCTCATTGTGTGGTTCTGGCTGGCCTGGAACGGGCTCTCTAGTGATGTAGGAGGGTTCTTCTATATTTTGTGTTGCTTTCATTGGTTAATAAAGAAGCTGCCTTGGCCATTTGATAGGGCAGGACTTAGATAGGCGGGGAGTAGACAGAACAGAAGGCTGGGAAGAAAGGAAGTGTGGGAAACGCCATGATGCTCCGGCCCGAGATGGATGCAGATTAGAATCTTCCGATAAATCGCCACCTCATGGTGACACACAGACTATTAGGAATGGGTTAGTTTAAGATGTGAGGGTTAGCCAAAAAGAGGCTAGTGATAATGGGCCAGGTAGAGTTTAAATGAATATAGTTTTCGTGTAATCATTTCATGTATAAGCTAGCCGTGCAGCCATGGCCAGGAGGCAGGCGCTGGGAACAAACGGCCGCGCTCCTCTCAGGTGCTGGGAACACAACCTGCACCTAATTCGGGACACAGCTCGCTGCTCCCTCACTACTACACTCTAGATCAGGCTAGCCCTGAACTCTCAGAGATCCATCTGCATCTGCCACAGAGATGCTGGGATTGAATGTGTATCATGTTTGCCTTTGGCTTCTTTTCTGTGGGTACCGGGTACAGACTCAGGTCTTCGTGTCTAACTGACAGTGCTAGCTCCCTCGTCCTCCGAACTTCACTTTTGTTCCAGAATAACTTGGCTCCGGTCATTTACTATTTATTTGTCCTTTCCATGCAAGCCTGGGTCCCTGAGGTTACAGGCAGACATCAGGAAGCAGTTCGGAGCCAGGCACTTGAACTTGTTGCTAGCCGGCTGTGACATGCACAGGGACCAAAAAACTGGGCTGTAATTCGCTAACTACTGACAGAATAGTTTTAGTGTTATTTAGGGTCCTAACCAGGTGGATGTGACCAAAACGCAGATGGGGAAAACAGCATTTCCATTTTCATTAGCTACTGAATCCACATGGGTGGATGTGGATGATACTTGTATTCGTCGCGGTAGCGATCACTTAGCTACAATTGATACTTTAATGTCATAGAATTTTCACAGATATCATCTGAACTCAGCCTTTTTTTTTTCAAAGTAACACTAGTTACTGCCGAGAACTGCAATCAGATTTTGCCATTGAATCAATGCCAACAGACACTTTACTACATCACAAATGTGTTTTTATCTTCAGAAAGTTAGCAATCACTTTTCAATGTGATTGGTTTCCTAGGACTTTGCATTTGGGACTCAATGCATTTAGAAACAATGTTCTGAGGGAGAGAGGCCTTATTAGCACGCCAAAGGAGTCCATGGCACATAGATCACTGAGGGCCTTTGCGTAAAATAACTTCTAAGGTTTATTTCTGCCTTGGACCTGCCAGCCAAGGAGGGGCAACCAACTAAGTCAGATTCAAGTCTTACAAGGTCTAGTCAATCGCCCTAATGTAATAGGAGTGTAAACAACACTTGAATGATTTTCTAGTTCTCTTAGAAAGCCAGCCTAGAAACGCCTCTTTCTCTTAACTCAGCAAGGCTGTGGAATCTGAGTTCTCCTGACTCAGACTCCCAAAGGAAGAAAAAGTCCATCTCTCCAATGCTTAGTTTTTATTTATGGGCAGTCTGACTGAAGCTCTGTCAGCACAACGTGTCCTGGCCAGAGCTGCAGTTGGGCTGTTTGTTGAGGGTACCTTGATTTTGCTACATCTTTCCTTCTGCCTGGGCCCTTTGTTTCCCTGACACCTCCTTGCCCCAACTCAGACTTGCCTTCTACCAAAGCCCCACGATGAGAAATCGTGAGTGAGAGCCCCTGCTCTCATTCTGTACTAAAACAGAGTGATTGCCTGGCTCTTATGTGAAGCACTGGTGATCTGTATTGATTCCGTCAGAAAAATTATGTGTATTGGAATTTCATCTGTATTTTAATAAATAAAAGTTGCCTGAAGATCAGAGAGTAAAACAGTCCCACTGGTCAGCCTTACAGACCAGGCAGTGGTAACACATACCTTTAACCATACTAGTTGCCATAGAAACAGGACGATGCACGCCTTTAATCCCAGTGATGCACACATTTAATCCAAGTCCTAGAGAGGATTATAAAACGGGAGGAAACCACTGTCAGACACAGGCTCCTTCTAAGATTCCTGGAGACAGGACGGCCATGTCAGACTGAGGTTGAGGTGAGAGCCCCAGTGGCTGGCTGCTTTGCTTTTTGGATCTCCAGGTTTAACTCCAACTTCTCTCTCTGAGTTTTTATTAATCGTGCTTCAATTGTGAATGCTTATTCATCACTTAGAATATACCAGATGCATGCTTCCACCAATCTAATGCTTACAGCAATCCCATTCTACAGATGAGGAAACCAGACCACAAGCAAGGAAGTTCTTACAGCAAGGACACAACGGTGTCGTGAACAAACTCAAGCCGTTTGGACAACACCTCACTTTAGACACTGCTATGCTGATGATCTATTTAATGAAATAAATTTGTTGACATCACATTTATAGATTTTTCACTACTTATAAATACCTTTATATATTTCTGGATACTTTTGAAGCAAATTTTTAAATGGAAATTGCTAGACTAAAATATTTTAATCAAATAAACTGTCCCACAAGAGACTGTTGCAAGTTTACCATAACTATACCATGGTGATCCTTCGCACTAGGCCCAATATAGTGTGTGACTGTTCTCTATTTTAAAAATGTTAAGTTGATGGACATTGTAAGCTCCTGCACTTGCTTACAGGGCCAAGGTTATCTGACGTGGCCTGCGAGAAATTGAACCAGGCTGGGGTCGGAGGGGTCACCGCAAGACGGAGGCTATGACAGTTTTACTAAGAGCACTCCAACCTTTTACACCCTTACCAGAATCAGAATACAGTGGCGATTGCCAGGATCAATACAGTAGTAGTTGCCAGGATACAGTGATGTTCGCAAGCAGTACAGGGACCACAAGATTAATATCGAAGACCGGTTGTCCTGTCGGGCATCCATGTTTCCTTGACTTCTAAGTGAACCTACAGAGAAGCGCAAAGTGGCCTGAACCCTTTACTACCTAAGGGAGTGCCTCGGTTTCTCGGAACTGGAAGGCACACTGTGCCCCAGGAGTCATGAACTCTAACATGGAAAACCTATGAAGTGTGCCTCTCAGGCCGCTGTGTCAAGCCAGTCCCAAGATTCCTGGCAGGACGTAACACGATATCTCATTTCACGTGTTAATCAGTTTTTTGTCGCTGTGACAGATATATGGGGGAGTTAGTTTCAGAGTTTCTCTCTACAGTTGACTGACTCCATGGGAGGGGGGTGCTATAGTGAGGAAAACATTATGGTAGAAAGGGGAAGCTGCTCACCACCAGAAAGCAGACAGAGAGTGTGTGTTGAGAGGTTTTACTGGTCAGAACTACAGTCTACCAAGGACTGACAGCTCTCTCCGAGCCTGACAACATGGAGGACTCCCTCCCCAGAGAGACTTCCGGGCCTCTGCTTGCCTTTTTTTGGAGTTCCCTAGGCCTGGAGACCTGACCTTATGTGAAAGCTGTCCCTAAGGTGCCTTATTGATCTCTAGTGTGACCCTTGGCATAGCTCCCTGCTAGATAGACTTTGCTATTATTGATTTGAGTATGGACAGAGTACCCCCGAAAAAAGGTTTGGTCCCCAGGACAGTACTTTTAGGGGTAAAATGGATCTTCATAAGGCAGGGCCTACTGAGAGGTCCTAGAACCTTGATGTCATGTTCAAAAGGATTGTGAGACACCCTTGCCGCACACCAGCCTGGTTGTTAATATCCTTTTCCTAATGCATTATTTGTATAGTGTTTTAGAAAAATTTAATAGGAAAAAAAGTTAATTCACTGATCATAAGGAGACAGTTTCCACAGTAAATTTTTATCATGGGACACAATGAACTAATCTGGATACTTTAAGTCATTAAAACTGTTGTCACAGGTCCACTGTAGTGATCTGTGTTGTGGTCTCTGGGAGGAAGGACAATCAGGAGTTCAAGGTCATCTTGAGGAACTTAGTGAGTTTGAGGCCAGTTTGGAATTCATGAGACTCTCTCTCAAAAAACAAAACCAACAACGAAACAAACAAAAAAGAAAGGGGTGGCTGAGTAAAAACTGTAAAGTGTGAAGAACAGATTGGAGGTCCTACGTCAATTCTCAGCACCCCTCCTTCCCTGAAGATCTTTGAAGCAGTCTGTCTACTTATTTAATAAATATTTGTAAGCAGTGGTGAAGTTAGAATTGGAACCAGATGCCTGAGAGCCAAGGCTTTTCCCCATCATCTGTCTCAGGTCAAGAAAGGAATGAGACAAGGCCTGGAGAGACAAGGCTCAGCAGTGTAGAGCACTGGTTCTTCCAGAGGACTTGGATTTGATTCCCAGCACACATAGGGTGGCTCACAGCTATCTGCTAATTCAAATTCCAGGGGATGGGACTTTCTCTTCTGACCTCATTGGGCACCAGGCATATCCACAGTCCATGGATATACGTGCTGACAAAACATCCATACACGTAAAATTAAAATAATAATTTTTTTAAAAAAGAAGGAATGAGATCCTGGCATGATACTTTATACCTGCAATCTCAGCACTTGGGAAGGTGAGGCTGGTGGGCTCAAGGCCAACCTGGGATACACAGAATTCCAAGCCATCTTCAGTTACAGAGTTAGACTATGTTAAAAAAAAAAGACAAAGAAAAGAAAGAGAGGAGAAAGAAGTAGGAAGAGATGGAGAAAAGGAAAAAGAAGAAAAGGAAGCAAGGAAGAAAAGAAGGAGGAAAGAAAGGAAGGGAAGGAAGAAGAAAGAAAGAAAATAATTCCAGGGCTAGAGGTGTAGCTTAGTGGGTGAATGAGGCTTCGAGTTTGATAACCAGCCGTTATAAAACCTGGAGTGTAACTACAACCCCAACACTCAGGAGGCAGGGCAGAAGTTCAAAGTCATCCTGGGCTACCTTGTGAAAACACCTAGTGAGTTTGAAGTCAGTCTGAGCTATATAATACCACGTCTAAAAGAGAGAGAGAGAGAGAGAGAGAGAGAGAGAGAGAGAGAGAGAGAGAGAGAGATTGGAAAGGAAAAGAAAGAACACACTAGGGCAATTGATAAAGTTACAGTAGATTTAAAGCAATAAACAGTGAATGTCTTATCTTCCTTTCTCCAGCATGAGGCCAAGTCTGGAAGTCTATAAAGTCCAGGGCTCCTTCTCCTACATCCCCAGTCTACAATTCCCACACCAGGGAAGGAAGTTCAGAGTTACTCTGTGTCTTGAGGGCTGCCAGTCCTTGTTTTAGAGGAGCTAAGCTGAAGCTGCTCCCCAAGAGCTGTTGTGAGTTCAAGAAGGTGGCTGGGCCACCCGGAGTGGAGCCTGTACACATTATTGGAGTAGGAGGGTCTTCTGTATTTCTGTGCTTTGATTGGTTAAATAAAGACTCCTCCTGGCTTATAAGATAGGTCAGCCCTTAGGTGGGCGGAGTAGACAGAACGGAAGTTCTAGGAAGGGAGAAGGAAGTGAGCCAGACGCCACTAGCCGCCCTCGCAGATGGATGCAGGTTAGACCTTTCCGATAAGTCACCCACCTCGTGGTGACTTACAGATTTTTATAATGGGTTAGTTTATAAGGTGAGGGTTAGCCAAGAAAAGACTGGTGATAATGGGCCAGGCAGAGTTAAAATGAATACAGTCTCATGTGGTTATTTCGGGCATAAGCAAGCAACCAGCGGCTGAGTGGGCCAGCACCTGGGAGCTGGGTGCTAGGGAACACCACACGCATCTCTCCCCCACTTACAACACATTATCATCAATGGACAGCTCACCTGTGTTCTGTCTTTGATATACTTACTATCAGGCCTGTATAAAACACAGGCAGTGTTACACATAGTTTTGTTTAAACTATCATCCATTTAACAAAAGTAACTCATGTCAAGCAAGGAAGTAAGTGGGAAAGAGGAGCTACTATTGACTTAGAAGGTACAGGAAACCGTAACTACCACCTGTTCTGATGAGTCTTACGAGGGGGATTTTTTTTGTTGATGCTATTCTGGTGTGGTTGTTGCCTGAAATGGTTCCCTATAGCCAAGGCTGGCCTTGAAGTCTTGATCCTCCTCCTTCCCAGTGCTGGCATTATAGGTGTGTACCCAGCTAGAGGGCTTTTTAAACTACCGAAATGACTGTTAGAAGCTGGTCAGTGGTTTTCTGCCAACTTTTCTTTTCGCTGTCAACTGTGTTCAATGGCAAGCCCCCTTCTGCCTCTCACCATTCTGCCCTTGTCAGAGTTCCTCTAGTGTAGACACACAGGCCTGTTCCTTCAGTGTGACTTTATGAAGAAAAGAGCTTGGTCTGAGAGAATGCAGCGGCAGAGTGTTTGCTTAGCGTGTGCCTGGACTGGATCCTAGTACTCCAGCTGAACGGTGGGGGCGGGGGGACACAAGAAAATGTTCCTACAGTTGAGTCTCTGAGACTGACCATACAAACAACATAGTGCTGGTACTCTCACCAGGGACATCTGGTTAGGTTGCATCATTGCAGGCAGATCCACGAGCAAGAGTGATGACGTGGTAGAATGAGGCTGGGCAGGGGCCACATTTGCTGTGTTTTAGCTGCTTTTCTATTGCTGGGATAGGGCACCGGGACTGAGGCAACTTATAGAGGAAGTGCTTACACGCACTTCCGGTTCCGGAGGATCAGAGTCCATGACGGCAGAGGAGAGGCAGTGGGCACGGTGCCTGGAGCAGAGGCCTAGGGCTCAAATTCTGAACCTCAAGCACAAAGTAGGATGCTGAGAATGGCACATGGCTTTTAAACCTCAAAATTTGTCTCATGTAACATACAGCAAGACTACACCTCCCAAACCTACCCAAACAGTGCCACCAACGAGGAACCAAGTATTCAAACATCTGAGCCTATGGAGGACAGGCTCATCCAAACCACCACACTTTGTGATCACGACTTCACTGTGATTGCTAAACAGGGTCTCTTGAAAATTACACCAGTTTTCATACAAGAGCTCCACCCTCTGTGATTTAATTACCCCCTGGAGGTCCAGCCTCTTAGGTCCTATACCTCCCAAGACTCACACTGAATGCCCCTGGTAAATGCACCTAAACCATGGACATGACAGTACCTACCCTACAAAAGCTAAGAGTCAGGCAGGCTGGTGCACCCCTGTAATCTTACACTTGGGAGTAAAGGCAGGAAGATCAGGAGTTCAAGGCCAACCTTAGCTACACTACATACAAAGCAAATTCAAGGCCCATGGGCTACAGGAGACATCACCTCAAAACAAGCAAGTTTAAGAAAAAAAAATGGTTTATTCATGAGGCCAGTGAGTGTTCTGAACTACAGTTTAAATTAGCTTCAGTGAAAGTTAAAAATGTGGTGATATTTTGTTTGTGCTATAAAATAAAGCTTGCCTGAAGATCAGAGTTCAGAGCTAAACAACTAGTTAGCCAAGGGCCAGGCAGTGGTGTCACACACTTTTAATCCCACCACTCTGGAGGCAGAGGCAGATGGATCTCTCTGTGTTCAAGGCCACCCTGGGCTACACAAGACTGAATCTGTCTAAAAGAGAAACAGCGCTCATACAAAGGTGATCCCAGCACTTGGGATCCCACATCTTTAATCCCAGCACTAAGGAGGTAGAGACAGGAGTGATATGGCTGGGCAGAGTGAGGAATATAAGGTGGGAGAGACAGAAGCTCAGTGCAGTCAGAGGTTTCGGAGAGGAGATGCAGTCTGCAGATTCAAAGGGACAGGATCGCATTGGTAGAGGTAAGAACTCTCTAGTGGCTGGCCGCTCTGCTTCTCTGATCTTTCCGCTCTCACCCTCTGATAGCTGACTCCGAGTTTTTATTATTAAGACCAATTAGAACATGTACTATTGGTTCAATAGAAGTGCAGGGGCATAGGAAATAGATCCTGTCCAGGGTCTGGGGCAGACATGGAAGCCTGCCTCGTCTCTTCCTCAGCAAGTCTGAATGGTTTCCTCCTGTACACTGGCTTTGTCTGCATCTCTCAGAAGAATCTGACTTCCAGCAGGTCTGAATTTCCTCTTTCCGGAAAATTTTCAATTTCCGTTTTTCAAAAATTTCTTTTTTTCAATCAGAGCAGGAATCAGGGCACTTTCTGAAAAGGCCCAGAGAGTAAATACCATGGGCTTCATGGGCCATATGGTCTCCACTTTATCTCTGCCATAGCACTGTGGAAACACTGACAAGTGACATACACATACATGGATATGACCATGCTCCAATAAAACTTTAATTACACACATACTGAATACTGGGGTCCTCTAGAAGAGCAGCCAGTGCTCTCAACCACTGAGCCCCCTTGGCTTCTTCTTTGCTGGTTTATGAGTCTCATGTGTCTTTGTATGTCCAGAATATACAAAGAAAACCCCTTAGCTCATCAGGAAGCTAACAGGCGACCACATAGAAAGTGAGATGAGCGTGGGAGTCTGTAGTCCCAGCCTGGCTACAGAGTGGAACTCCACCTTAATAACCTCTTCAAAAAAAAAGCCAGTGGGGTGGTGCACACCTGCAGTCCTGACACTTAAAAAGGCAGAGGGTACATGGTAAGGAGTCCAAGGCTAGCCTCAGCTACCCAGCAATTTTGAGAGTAACCTGAGTCACATGAGACTCATAAACCAGCAAAGAAGAAGCCAAGGGAGCTCAGTGGTTGTGAGCACTGGCTGCTCTTCTAGAGGATCCCAGTTTGGTTTGCAGCACTCATACTAAGTGACTCATAACTGCCTGTCACTCCAGGTCAAGGCGCCTCCAAAGGTACCCAGGTACACAACCATCCACCCAAATACACATAATAAAATCCAATAATATCTTTTTAAAAACTAAACCAAACAAGAAAATGGGCAAATGGCTTGGACACTTTTGGCCGACGGTTACTTAGACAGTAACCAAGCACAAGCAATGATAGTTGAAGTTGCTAATTCTTAGGGAAATACAAACTAAACCCACAATAAGACACTGTTACACATTTAGAATGACCAAAATAGCTATGATATAAAATTCTAGAAGGATGAAGAAAAACCAGATCTCTCATACGTTGGTAGTGGGGATGTAAAATGGTACATTGTGTATAGATCAATCTAGTCATGTCTTATGGTGACTGGTGTACATCTGTCAGATAATCTACAAGAGACTTTCCTGAGAAATTACTTCATAGAAATGAAAACTGTTTATACAAAATTGTTTGTAAAAAATATTTTTTGGAGGGCTGGAGAGATGGCTCAGAGGTTAAGAGCACTGACTGTTCTTCCAAAGGTCCTGAGTTCAATCCCCAGCAACCACATGGTGGCTCACAGCCATCTGTAATGAGATCTGGTGCCCTCTTCTGGCCTGCAAGCATACATGGAAGGAATGTTGTATACATAATAAATAAATAAATCTTTAAAAAAATATTTTTTGGAGATAACCTACAAGTCCTTTAGCAGGGAGTGGCTGAAAACTGTGGTGCATCATACAGGAGAATACTGCCCAACAAGAAAAAGAACAAATCCTCACCACGTGCAACAACTTCAAAGGCTCAGGAGGCCAAGAGTTTGAGCAGGAAAGCCAGTTGAAAAAGTTGAGGGCTTTATGATATGATTCGTTTAACGTTCTTACACAGATCTAACTTATGACCAAGGGCAGGTCAGAGTTGGCAAGGGTCTGGAGGGAGGCAGCAGCATATGGCTCTAAAGGAAGAGCAGGGACGCTCCAGTGGGATGGACCCTTCTCCATCTTGACTGTGATTGGGTCATATGGTTCTCTATACACAAAGACATGGTAAATTGCACACAAACAGAAAAGACTAAGCAACTGGTGAGACATGGGTAAGGTCAGTGGTCTCGTCAGTTGTACTGTGTGTTCCAGGCGTTCATAATAGTAGCTATTGGGGAAGCTCTGTGATAAGTGTTTGCTCTCCCTACAGTTTGCAATTCAGTGAGTGCACAATTATGTCAAAAGACACTATACTTACACACACACACACACACACACACACACACACCAGAGACATGTGAACACACACACGTGAACACAGCAGCTTTGTTCATAACAGTAAGAAAACAAGAGCAGGAACAGCCCAGGAGCCCATCAATAGGGAAGCAGAGAAACAGACTGATGCATTCATATAACCCACTCAGGAATTAAAAGGGATAAACAAGGGATGCTTCAACACCAGTGAATTTCACAGTCGTTGTTCTAAGTAGCTTGGGCTGGAAGGTGATGGAGTCAGAGCAGAAGCAGATGAAGTAAGGGTGGCCTGGGAGGGGAAGACTTCAATGCTTTACATTTTGAAAAGGATTTGGGTACATGATCACAAAATCTCAGCAAATTTATACAACATCTGTGCATTTCATTATATGTGAATATTACATTTTAAAATCTAAATGAATAGTAAAATTATTATATGTGTGCTAGCGTACTGGGGGAATGATAG
>JAQHUG010000090.1:6063741-6095278 GCA_028555095.1 Dicrostonyx torquatus | reverse complement strand
CACACAGAGACTGTATTATTTAAATCACTGCTTGGCCCAATAGCTCTAGCTTCTTATTGGCCAACTCTTATATAAATTTAACCCATTTCTATTAATCTGTGTATGGCCACAAGGCTGTGGCTTACTGGCTAAAGTTCCCAGCATCTGTCTCAGGTGGCAGATCCATGGCGTCTCCCTGACTCACCCTCCTCCTCCCATGCTATAGGCCAATCCAGTTCTTTATTCATTAACCAATAAAAGCAACACATAGAACATAAAAGGACCTCCCACACCACACAACTCTCTCTCTTGAACACACACACACATGCATACACACACACTCTTGTCTTATTTATGTGTATTGTAAATATTTGTATGTATTGTAAAATTTGTGTGCACATGTGAGCATATGTGTGGGCGTTTGTGGAAGCCAGAAAGGATGTTAGGTTCCCTGGAGCTGGAGTTACACATGGCTGTGTAGCCCAGTATGTTCTGTAACCACACAACCCAGACTTGCCTCCAACTGTGGCGACCCTCCTGTTTCAGCCTCCCAGTTGCTGGGGTTAGATATATGATCCAAACCAGCAGGCTCAGCTTACACTACATAGTTCTTAGTGGTCATGTTATACTTAAATTAGAAGCAGCCCATCCCTTCTTTCACCACGAATCTCAGAAATGTCTCAACTGCCTTTCTGAACACACGAGTGTCTTTCTACTATCACACACACACATACACACCGCAATGATTTAAAGAAACTCAATAGCCACCAAAGACTCTCTGCCAAGACTGAAGACTAAAGACACACTGTTCCAAATGCCCTTGAAACTCAGAGCAAATGCACTGCCATGTGGGACCTACACGGCAAAATTCCCTCTTCTCTCTCCTGCCGCTCTTCTCATTGGATTTGTTTTTCAGTGTGCAAACTTGTGGGTCAGATGTGCTATGCACCTGCACTTGCAAGGAGGCAGGCAGCTCTCCGTGAGTCTGAGGCCAGTGTGGTATACACAGCGTAGCAAGGCAGCCAGAGCCATATAGTAAGACCTTGTCTAAAAACACACCCGCCCCCCCCAGACACAAAGCATGCACATGCCAAAACAAAAAGCAAAACCCAAACAACAAAGCAAAACCCAAACAGCAAGTGTGAATATGCTAGGCAGGGCTGGGCATGTAACTGCTAACTGCCCTGTAATTACAAAGCTGTCTCTAAAATGCTCTCAGCCTTCAGAGACACTAAATAGAGCTGCTAAGTATCATTAATGAGGCTGAATTTTTCAAACAGTAGATCCAAGTATTAGACTTTAACATGTTATTACCTTGCTCATGAGGTAACTATTTTTATGTTCTCTGATTGTAAGTCTACATAGGATCAGCTCCAGAAAGATTTGTTTTTAGCTCACATTCATTCTGCCTTATTCTACAATGCCAATGCATATTAATATCCATAATCTGGAAATCCAAAATGCTCTAAAAACTGAAACTTTTTTAGTGCTGACATAATGTCATGAGTACAAAACTCAACACCTGATCTTATGTGCTAGGACACAGTTAAAACACAAATGACCACACTTAAAATAGTGCATAAAAGAGGCTTCAGGTTATGTACACAGATATGTATTTTTTGTTTGCTTATTCTTTTCTGTTTGTTCTTTTGAGACAGGGTTTAACTATGTAGGTCTGGCTGTCCTGAACTCACTCTGTAGACCAGGCTGGCCTCGAACTCACAGACAACCTCCTGTCTCTGCCTCTGAGTGTTGGAATTAACAGCGTGAGCCACCAATGCCCAGCCACAAGATATGTATTAAACATAAAAAAGAATTTCAAGGTTAGACCTTGAGCCCATCCCAAGATCTTATAATGTACCTGTAAATATTCTAAAATCAGAAAAAAATTGAATTACAAAATAATTTTGGTTCTAAGCATCATGGATAAAGAATATTCAACCTGTAAATCTTTTCTATGCACAAAAAGGTGATTTTAGATTTGTTTCCTTTATTTCTTGATTGTATAGACCCTGCTACTAATTCTTTGATTTTTAAATAGCCAACACCTTTCTCCTTAGTCCTGCTGATCATAATCAAATAGAAACATCTTTGTAGATTTTCAAGGGTCAACTGGACAGGATTCACATCATTCCTAACATGGGGCAGGACAAAATAAAGAGACCGTTATACAAATCTTCCAAGCTAAAATTCCATATTTTAGCCTTATACTTGAATTAAAAATGATTTATTGCTGTTCTTTTATGCTTTGAGACAGGGTCTCATGTAGCCCAGGTTGGCTCCTATACTCCAAGCTGATACTGAACTCTAGATTGTCCTCCTCTGCCTTTGGAATTAAGGTGTTTTGTTGTTGCTGCTTTCTGTTCATTTTTTAAGGCAAAGTTTTGTTTCATAGCCCAAGTTGGCTTTAAGTTTGCAGCAATCCTGCTGCAGTTCCCTGAGTGCTCAAGTTACGGGTGTGAGCTGCCTGCCCTGCCCTTTTCTTGTTTTATATTATTCTTTTGAGGCTGAATTAGAAAAATGAGATGGACATGTGGATTCTGAGAAACTGAATTTCTCTAACAGGGAATGTAAGTAAGAGTTTCTCCCTACACTCAGGTTATCTTTACCTAACATTCTGAAAAGTGATTAGTGGAATTTAAGGGTCAGGCTTAAACCTGTTCTAAGAAAAAAACAAAAATCCAAAACAAAACATTCCTTCCACCGACACTCTTCTTCTGGCTAATCAGGAGATTCCAGGCAGGAAAGAACTGGGGTTTCAACTGTGCTACAGGGAAGAGGCCACCAGGGGCCAGCAGTGCATGGAAGTGGCTAACAGACGCCCCTTGTTCTTGCAGAGATATGAAAATATCGCTCAACAAAACAGATTCAGTGAGTAAATAGGATGGGAAAAAAAATCAGTCCAACATCTTTAGATGTATTAGGAGCTAAATGGGTTGCAAATCAGGAAAAGGTTTCGTTTCGATTTTGCTTGGAATCTTTCATAACACAAATACACAGTGCTGGGAGATAGTTTAGTCTGGAAGGTGCTTGCTACACAATCATGCAAATCTGAGTTTGGTGCCCAGCCCCCAAGTAGACATTGGGCTTGATGATATGCCTTTAATCCCAGTGCTGGGGAAGCAGATAGAATCCCAGATTAGCCAACCAGACTAGCATAATCAGTGAGCCCCAGATCATAATGAGACCCTATCTCAAAACACAAAGTAGGTGGCTCAACACCACCACTGGCTGACTTCTGGCCTCTGACTGCACATGCACACATGCAGGCACACCTGCACACACATGAACATGCATATATAGCCACACAAACACACCCAAGTGCACTGGTATTAAGACACACACAGAATACAGTCAATGAGAATATCATGTCATGGAATAAGATCATATAAGAATTGGTAATTTGAAAACTAGAATCAATTCTTGATATTGTATAGAAACACACACACACACAAAGTTATATGTATATATTTTGTTTTTTACAAAGAAGCTGTGATGATTTTTGGCTCAAAAGTATGATTTTACATTACAAATCCTATTTATAATCTTTAAATTTGGTATAGAGTTTATAGGATTTATTTATCTTTTTGTTGTCATTTTGAGAGCAGATGTATATCAACCTGGCCTTAAATTTGCTATATAGCCAACACTGGCTTTGAACTCCTGATCTTTTTGCTCTATATGCCATGTGCTGGGATTATAGATGTATTACACATGGCTTCTATGTTTAATATTTTTATTTGTTTCTCTCTCCTAGCCTTACCAATTAAAACATTACAGTAGTCTTTAAAAGTCATAGTAATAATCCCTGCATCAATGATGTCTCCTGACTCCTAAATGTAACTGTCCTGTTCCCTAGCATTTCATATCCACAGTAGCACCTCGTCTAGAAGAGTCAAAGGCTGGGTCTCTTGGGACAGCAGTCTAGAGAGCATTCACATAAAATGGAGTCCTTACTCCCTTATGTGCAAGAGTTTAACCTAGTCCTTTGAAGCTAGCACACGACCTGTTATGTAAAACACTGCAGAATGCTCCATGCAGATAATAAGCTGATAGGGTGTTTCACCAAACGTTTCAAGTTACAATGATCTCACTGTCTTAATCACTTGTGTTGACAATTTCTTCTTCTTCTCCAGGGTCACAGACCATCTGGTAGACATAGCAGCTGAAGACCCGGTTGGGTTTCTGTTCGATGTGTAGCACCAAGTCTCTGTCAAAGTAGACTTCATGGCTATATGTCTGTAATGAAAACACAGTCACATGGGGGTCTGCTTTTCACACAATCATGGTCACTGTTGTGTCACCAAAATATCCTAGCACCTACCCTAGGAACCTTTCTATGTACACAGATGTGGAAGAGTTGTCAAAAATGAATTTTTCACAAAAAATGAATTTTTATGTGCGTGTAAACGACTAATAGAAAATATAGAACATTTAGACATTGGAAAGAGCTGTGGACTTAGGAGCCTAAGTACCAGCTCACTGCACTGGCTGCATGAGCATGTACACACATTCACATGCTCCAGTTCCTTAATGATGGAAAAAGGCTGAGGCAGAAGTATGCTGTTCCTTATAACTTTTATTTTTGTATGTGTGCATGCTCATATGTATGTGCGTGTATGTGTGTGGAGGCCAGAGGGAGACATCAGATGTCTGCGTCAATCACTCTCCATCTTATTCGTTAGACCCAAGGCTCACTAATTCAGCTGATCTAGCAATGTTGCCTCAGAGATCTTGACTTCACCTCCAAGTCAGGGGCTGTCACACCTACCAGCATTTATGTGGGTGCTGGGGATTCAAACTTGAAAGTGCCGTATTTCACAAAAACTGCACCCTCTCCCCAGTCTCCTGAACCTTGTTTACTGTCACCACCAACTAAGTTCTGGGTGGTGCTGGGAACTGGGCCCAGGGTCTCTCCCCAATTTGCAATAGCCCCAGAACACGTACATTTTATAACATTTGTAAGAACAAATGTTTCCAAGTGCTGGAAACCCAGCTTGCTCAGATACTGCCTCTTATTAACTAGCTGTGAGAGATAATTGCATTATAATTTCATTTAAAAAATGCTATCAAACTTAAAACTGGAAGGAAAATAAAAGACTATGTTAAGGAAATTACATGTCTCAAAACCCACAAAGTTTTATCTTCGAGGGTACTGATAAGAAGATAACCCTAAT
Source organism: Dicrostonyx torquatus (assembly GCA_028555095.1). NCBI lineage: Eukaryota > Metazoa > Chordata > Mammalia > Rodentia > Cricetidae > Dicrostonyx > Dicrostonyx torquatus. Next base: position 6,090,122 of record JAQHUG010000090.1, on the reverse strand, counting down.
GCTAAGAGAAAGAAGGTTTAAGAAGTATTTATTTTGTTTTGCATGTTGGGCAGTAATGTCTTTCCTGTTGTCATGGCACCGGTCCTGAGTGTGGACCGATAAGAATGTTCTAACAAACGGCACCTTTAAAGGAAACTCTTACAGCTTAGTATTCCAGTGGTTATACGTACCACATCCCATGACTCCACTAGCGGGATACTCTTGAGTAAGGTTCCGTACTCGTTACAGTGGAAATCCAAGTGAGCTTTTCCCTCGGCATCTATTTGAGTGACAGCCACTACAGACAGCAAATCCAATTCATCCTCATAGTCCACAATTTTGAAAGTCTTGGAAGACAGATGAAAGCAGGGCCAATTTCAGTTAATGAGTTAGGAATATTCCTACATTTTCAATTTATTTATTCTATCCCTTATGAAAATACAATAGCAGGAGGAACAAGCAGGTGAGAGAATCAGTAGAAATGTATCTCTATGTATATACCTGTAAAGCACGGTATACATCAGATTTTCAGGTGTTAAGCAGTATCCCGTAGACTTTGGTAACAGAACCAGAAAGAACACTGGGTCCCTGGGCATGGAGGCATAGGCCTTTGCGGGATGCTCAGTTCATGGGCACTGGGACTCAAACTCATCCTTATGATTGACCAGCAAGTGCTGAGCCGCCTCTCCAGCCTGAGAGTATTGCCAGAGCACCCTCAACCTTATGGCTCCCAAGTGTTTTGTTTTCCTGTTGCTTCCACGGGGACTGGACCTTGCATGCTATTCGCGCACTCTACTGAAGATCTATAGTCATCGCTCGTCTCGGAGAATTTGCCTTTTCAAAGCTATTTATCTTAGAGAAAAAAGTGTCTGTGTGTGTGCGCACGCACACACATGCCTGCACACACGTGGAGCTCAGAGGACAACTCTTGGAAAAGAGCTCCCCACTTGAGAGCGAGCCAGTGAATGCACACCTCACAGAAACAGTAAGTTAATCGTGCTTTCAAGTTATTTTGGCACTATAAACTTGACTACGAACTGTGTAGAAGGTCCCAGTAAGAAAAGAGAAGGTGGGGTGACAGTGACCAAACAACAAACCACCCGCCGGCAGGGACCCCTTATCCAGTGTCTACCCCAGGCCTCGGAAGCTTTCAGCTGAACGGAAATGACTGCTGGCTCGGACTACTATCTTCGACTAAAGAATACCTCTTGCTCTGGGTCATCATCCAGGAGGCTGAAATTTCTTTTTACCATACGTCCAGAAGCTGTAACAGTGACTACGTTTTTGTTCTATTGGAGGGGAAAGGAAAATCAGGACATGCTCCGTTACATGCAGCTGAAGGCAACGATCCTCAGAAATGTGAAACCAGCTGACCCTTCCCAACACCCACAGTCCGTCAGCTGACTGAGAAAATTCCAAATTTAATTTAAATCTAATTTTCAATCCTTCACTCAGTGAAAAATAATTTATTTTAATAAAGGCTTTAATTGGATAAAATGTTAGAATAGACAAAAACTAATTAGTTAAAGGTTAGACTTGCTCTTCATTCATCCCTCTGACTCTGCCTTTGCAGAGCAGAGAAAAGTAAAGGTGTTTGCTTTCAGAAACATCCCTCCTCAAGGGTCTCAGCTTATACACTAAAGGAAAAATAACAGCTACCTACAGTTAATGTATGGTATCTGGTTTTTAAAAGATTTATCCCACACCTAGCCCTAAATTTGCACAGCTATTTAGAACCAAAGATTGACAATTCAGTACTAAAAAAATTGAAGAGAAAAAAAGAAGAAACAAGCAAGATAAACTCAGTATAATCAACTGTCTTCAACTCCTATCCGTGAGTGGGGATTAGACCAACTACTCATGCAGACAAGATGAGCAGATCCTGCAGGGCTGTGCTGTCTGCAGCCAGGCAGGAAAACATGCATATTACAAGTTACTTAGACAGTTCTATAGAAAGGACATAAAATATTTCTGACTTACTCTGTCTTCTCTATTGGCCCAGATGACAAAATCTTCAGAGATCTGATGCTGAGAACTATTATTTTCTACCTCACTTAGCTTCAAGACTCTGAAAAGGAGTAAGAATTGTAAGAATTCAAGACTGCAAAACACCATCAAGCTGCCAAAGCTGACCTCCAATGAAACTCAGCAAATGAAAATTGCAGCAACTCACTTCTCCTCCACTGACTAGTCTGTAATATTAATCTCGTCACCGACATTCATAACCTTCTTCACACTCACATGTGTGAACCAGAAAAGTGCGGCTGTGATGAGCGCTACTGAAATAGGTAACGCGTGGCTTGCTCAGGCCTAAACCATTTTTCAACAAGTTTAATGACGACACCATGCAAACCTCACCTCTCCCTGCGTGTCTCACCCCTACATTAGAGCAGACAGTTCCACTGTTGTTTCTGTACAATTCACAGCTAAGAACAGCACTCAGCGTTACCAGTGATTGAGACAGGACAGCAATTAACTGGAAGGCAGAACTTTTCAAAGAGAGTAAAATCCACACTCAACAATACCATTTGTATTTAAGATTTGGATTTGTAGAGATAAATGATCTCATGGGTCAAGCTGATTAATCAAGAGAAAAGAAAATAATCTGCTTCCCACCCATAGAAATCTGTTCACATCATTAAAAAGCTTCAAGATCACAAGTCCTCAAACCTCTAAAGTCCCATATGCAAAGAGAACAGCGAGGAGAAGCCACCGTGGCAAGGACAACTGAAGCTTCCCATTTGACCACAACAAAGAAATCAGATAATGTTTCAAACTGATAGATGATTTTGTCCATCAGTGGAAATATTCAAAGGGGCTTATCTTTTAAGACCTGGAGAGAAGCCAGGCTTGGTGACACATGCCTTTTATCCCAGCACTAGGGAGGCAAAGGCAGGTAGATCTCTGTGAGTTCAAGGCCAGCCTGGTCTATACTGTGAGTTCCAGGACAGCATAGAGAAACCTTATCAAAAAAAACCCAGTTTCTGGCATGAGAGCTCTGGGTTAGTGCACAACCAGGGTGGGGCTGAGCAGGAGAGAACTAGAATCAAACAGGAAGAGATCCCTGAGTGAGAAGACAAGACCTAAACACTGAGGTAAGCAAGAGTTAGTGGAAGTCTGGGTAGAAGATCAAAACCATGAGAGAGTATAACAAAGAAGGCTGAGAAGTAGGAGAACATAGCTTAATGTTAGAGAAGCCACATGAGGGCCATTTTAAGGCAGAAAGTTGATGTGAACGCAAACAGTACACAGACACCAGTCCAGGAGCTCAGAACAAAGGCAAACCACCGCCTTTCTCTAGGACACCAGGAACTGGATCAGGCCCTCACCCACAACAGCCAAGCGCTCTACTCTGAACTACATCTCCAGCATCCCTTCCCCATTTTTTTTTTTTTTTTTTAGAAACAAGGTCTCACAAAGTTGCCCAGGCTGGCCTTGAACTTGCCATCTTCCTGCCTTGGCCTTTTGGGCAGCTGGGATTTCAGGCCTGTGCCACCTGGCTCAGTGATCTTCTTTCTCACCAATCCTAGAAAATGAAGACCCATTTAGGTGTGTGCTACACTCCTATAATCCCAGGAATCAGCGTACAGAGGCAGAAAGGCTATGAGTTCAAGGTCAGGCTGGGCAACAGACACTTGCAGCCAGCATGTGCTACACACCAAACCCCTAAGAACCTGCCTTAAAACAAAGCAAACAAACTCAATGAAGAGAGGATAACCTACAGTTCCCTTCCATTCATTCACATACCATCGATGAAGGAACTTATATGCAATACTTACAGACAGTAAAGCTAAAGTATAAAACCAGACTCTGTGGACAACATTCTCGCAGGAAATACTCTGCACAAGCAAATTTTTCATAAAACTAAAATGGCTACAAGTAAAATAAAAAATGCCAATAAATGCATAAAAATGCTTTTAATTTTAAAGCACTAACAAAATTACTCACTTGACTTGATTTGGGCCAACATGTATAATTCTTCCAGAAGCATCAGGGTGGAAATAGATCCAGTCAGATTCTAGGGAACAACACTCCATTTCTTGAATTCCATTCTTTGCCTGAAGTTGAAAAAAAAAAAAAAGACAGGGATTAGAAGGGTAAACACATTTTCAAACTTAACCTTTTCGGTAACTCACAGGTATAGGAAAGAAAATCTAAAGTGGCTGAAGTGGGATATATATGATGTCCAAATGAGGACATACAAAGTTGAGAAATTCAAAGCAAAATTAGAGTCAGAAACTTTACAGAGTTTCCCCGCTATGCAGTAACAGTAACCCAAGCCGCCATCGCTTGTGCATGTGCTGTATATTGGGGGCTGTGGGGTGCTTATCACAGCTGCACTGAATTTAGTAACACGCAAAGCAAATATCAACCCCACTTTATGGCTAGGAGACTGACACACAAAGAGAACAAATATTTGCCCAATGTTTTGAACCTATTAAACAGCAGCTCTGACTCCAAAGTCCACGAGCGTTCCATTACTATACCTGTGCAGCTCCCTACAGCTTCCTCTGCCCAACCCCAGCCACAGCTGCCTGTCACTCACATAAGCATGGAACCAGACCAAGAGTCTGTGACTCAGGCCACATAATCTCCTTAAATAAGTCAAATATTAAACTCTCATATCTGAGAGCATTTAATACTGATGAACATTTAAGACAAGAAATGAATATTTTTATTCTAAAATATGTAGGTATATTTAAACATTAAAATAAAGAAAAAAGCCACATCTGGTGCTGCATGCCTTTGATTCTACTACTTGGGAGGCAAAAGCAGGTGGAGCTCTGTGAGTTCAAGCCTGGTCTACATAGTGAATTCCAGGACAGCCAGGGGTACATAGTAAGATCCTGTCTGAAGAAAGAGGGGGTAGTTGGGGGTGAACATTGATGACAAATGATCCGTATGTGCTCATATGTTTTATCTTCTATACAGCAGCACCAGGAACTAACAGCAGTGTGCGTCCAGCAATGTCTGGCCTTGGCAATTATATATAAATGTGCTGAAATGCAGGCCTGATTAAATGTTGTAGCTGTTTAAGGAAGGAAGTGATAGGTATGCTTAATGACCACTTAATTCTTTACAAAAGAACACACAGACTCAGTTCTTATAGAAGAACATATGCTAAATGAATAGGAAATGCATTGTGCACGGTGTGACTAGATGAAACATTAGGTAGAACAGAGAGGCAGAAAGTGACCGGTACTGATAGCTAGGAAAGGACTTGCAATGGCAGGGAAATCCTTTGTAAAATGATACAAAAGGGGTTTTCACTGGGGTAAGAAAGGGGACAAGGCTGTTACATGTGACCAAGAAGTGAGAAAATGGAGAGAAAAATGCTCTTACAAAAGTAAACTAGAAGACACTACTCATAGTGACCCCATGACATCAGGAGAAGATAAGAGGACCCAAGCCTATGCTGCCCTTCAGCATGGTGGAAGGTGGTGACCTGTGACTCTAAAAGCTACTAGAGCCATTAGTGACTGAATGTGCAAGTGTCCTGGAAGACATGGGTGTAGAATAAACTGAATCCACCTCATAAAAAGCAAATTTATCTGATAGAACAAGAGATTGCAGGAATAAACCGCATAAGTCAGCAATACAAGCAAGGTGAGAGCCAAGCATGGCCGGGGGTAAAGGTGCTCTCTGGGCCGCTCCGGCACACAGACAGAGAAGAGTCTTTGAGGAATTACAACCAAGCAGAGGAAGAAACTGTGTTCCCAGCCATGTCTGGCCATGCTAGACCTCAGATGATTAAATGGAAAATCAAGAAAAAAAAATCCTGTTTTGAAAGAAAATTAAGATGAATTCAGTGAGTAAACTTTTACTGTTTTGCCATGAGCCTTTTCTTCCTGTGGTGCCAGAAGCAACTTGAGGAAACCCTTGAAAAGGCACTGTTTCGGTGCCAACGCTGTGAGCGCCAGAACTCCATCTGGTTCTGCTCTCTTCAAAATCAACAACACATTCCACAGCAATTTCAGAGGCAGCCCTCAGTATATTCTAGCAACATTTCCCACGGTAGCATCTGAGGGATGTTTTCCATGAGAATCCCGCTGCAAAACTGTTAGAACAAAACCCTGAGTTATGTATGGTGACAGCTACAGTCACAGCGCTTGGGAGACAAAGTCGGGAGTATCAGGTGTTCAAAGCCAGTCTTGCCCACGTACTGAGTTTGAGGTCAGCCTACGTTACATGAGTGTCTAGGACAGGGAGGGAGAGAGGGAGGGAGGGAGAGATAGAGAATCCTTGGTACTCTAAGACCTTTCAAAAATTCATGTTTTAAAAATCTGGGTGATGGACTGGAGAGATGGCTCAGCAGTTAAAGAGCACTGGCTGCTCTTTTAGAGGTCCTAAGTTCAATTCCCAGCAACCACATGGTGGCTGACAACCATCTATAATGGCATCTGATGCCCTTTTCTGGCATGCAGGCATACATGAAGACAGAACACTGTACACATAATAAATAAATAAATATTAAAAAAAAGAAAAAAAGACAACTTCCCAAGGAGAAAAAAATGCAGTTTAAAAAAAATAATCTGGGTGACAAAACAGTATTTCCTATGTTCTCTGCATTTTAAATTGTTCACAAGTGTCAGGTGTGGTGACACACACCTTTAATCCCAACACTGGGACAACAGAGACAGGAGGATCACTGTGAGTTCCAGGCTAGCCACCACTACATAGAGACCTTGTCTAAATGAGAAGGTAATTCCTGGACATACAGAGCTATGAGAGTAGAGAATAAAAATTTCTAATATAAATTTACTGCAAAAAAGTTGAGTACTCAAGAATTACCAAGGAATTATCTTTTAGAGCACAAATATGGAAAACTCCTTTCTGTTTCCTCTTATTAGGTGTGATGATGTAGTGCCAAGGATGGCCTCCGATCTGAAATGCGTTCTCCAGGGAGGAGACTTCAAAGAGCGGAGATGGCAAGCCTGCAAAGATGAGCAAGAGAAATTTATGAGCTTCTCATTTTGGGTGGACTTGCACCATTAATTAACTAAGTTCAACCTTTCTTGGTACATACGCTTACTTTATGAAGTTCCACTAATGAAAAATTACTATCTTTAAGGAAATAAAATGCAGTCAGAAAAGAAGTTTGTCACTAAGAGGACAGAAAGCTGGTAGAAAACAAAGTGACTATTAGTTAACTCTCTAGGCACATATTTTGGAGGGAATATGTGGCCCACATGAGGACAAAAAGAAAAAAAAAGAGGCTGAAGGTGCTTACCACGTGGGTGAGGGAAGCAAACACATAATAAAAACGGCAGCCACCCCCAAGGATCTACGTATAACTCTGGGTTAGCTGCAGCGTCAACTCCCTGAACAATCGAGGAACATAATCAGGTCTAATAAATCTTTCAAAGGCAAGATCTTCTATATCATAGCCTAACAAAATTAGCAAACTTAACAAAAGCTGCCCTGTGTTACATTTCTTGTGTACAAGCAACGTTAGTCTGAATGAATGCAACCAATTTAGGATGGGGTCTGCCACTATGGCGACTTTATTAGAGAGTAGACATCACTACTAGTGTTATCATCAAACAAGCTAATTTTTACAGACGTATCCAATCAGTCTCTTGGGGATGGACATCAAAGAAAATTTTGTTGGTGCTTTTTTTCTCTTCCTCTTTGGTCCCGGTTTTAATAATAACATAACAGACCGACTCTAAACGCTGTAAGGAAAAGGTATCACAGTGAGGACTCAATTCCTTTGGGTGGCGATATATCTGCCTGCTCATCTACAGCCTCTTGATTCGTGCTTCTACCTGGAGAATATCTGCTTCATAAAGCCACTCGTCCTCAGGGGTTATTCTCAGAAAGATCACTCATATAAGAGTTACATGTTAAAATGGAAACACGTGTTTTGTTAGGGCTCCTCTTACTTCTGAGAGCTGCACACAGGAGAAAAACAGATAATGAAAAGTAGCTTACAAGCAATTTTGGGGAGAAAGTACGAACAGGTACAGATATAACTATATCAAATATACTTAAAGTACTTAAACATTTTTAAGGAAAGGAAACTATCTTTAATAAGCAAAGGTCTTTTGGAGTAAAAGAAAAATATTACTATCCCAATATAATAACAGCCAAATTCAAACGTCATGTGATTATAAACTCAGGTTCGGTCCCCAGCACTCTCATTATAATTACCTGCAACTCCAGTTCCAGGGGACCCAGCACCTTCCTCTGGCCTCTGCTGGCTACAGACATGTACACAGTGACTTACGCACAGCAGAAAAAATTTTTAAGGAGCTTTCTGAGCATGTCTGTACTGAACTCAGGAGGTATTTCTGAGCTTACGAGGTACTGCTAACTTTTCATAAAACTGCCTAATTCACTTTAAAATGAATCATTTTTAAAACATTTATTTCGGACTTCATGGATAGCTTGATTGGTTATACTGAGCACTTTTCATAGCTTATGTAATTATAATTTGCCACTAAACAGAACATTCTTTTCCTTTCTTGCATCTTTCACTTCTGTCTCTTGACCTATTTATTGATGATACAATGGTAAATGATGAGAGAAAAAAGATTTAGAAAAACTTTTGGAGTTTCATCTAAAAAACATACTGTTTACTGGTTAGAAAATGGTAAAAATGTTCTCAGCATCATAATGAGTGACTCTTAATGAATTAAGAATAGAGGCAAAAATACAAGGATAATGCCATTTATCTAACTGCCTCTTTTAACTGGACTACAACCATCAAGCTGTCCTCGGATGCCTGAGAAGAGACTGGGACAGAGCTACCATCTCCACACTGTGCAGCAGACACTTTTCTTAGGCAGATGACCCCCTAAATCATTCAATCGTATTGTTCTATAACAGGAAATAATTTTATAGACTGTGTTTTTTAACATTGTTACTTTACTTTTTTTTGGAGACAGGATCTCATGCAGTGCAGGCTGGTTGTCAATTGCTGGTTTTTTTTACTAAGTTGCTGAATTTAATAAGATAGGGTGGTTGGGTGATTTTTGTTTGTTTTTGAGAGTCTGATATAGCTCAGGCTGGCCTCAAACTCACGATATAGCCAAGGATGACATTGAATTCCTGATCCTCCTGGCTCCACCTCCCAGGTGCTGGGATTCTAGAAATGGGCCGCCATACCTGGACCAGTTAAGTGAGTTAAATACAGAAACCGTTTCTTTTTTTTTTTACTGTCTTCACAAAATTCATGTATAACTTTCTTTTTTATTATCTCTAGGCCCAGGATCTGTCTATCTTTAGTTGGCATCACATTACTATTTCCTTGGAAAACACTATCCTTAGAAATGGGTTAGAAATTTTGTTAAAAAATTAAAAAACTTTAAATTGGCAGGGACAGTGATGGCACACACCTTTAATCCCAGCACTCAGGAGGCAGAGGCAGCTGGATCTCTGAGTTCGAAGCCAGCCTGGTCTACAAGAGCAAGTTCCAGGACAGGCTCTAAAGCTGAAGAGAAACCCTGTCTCAAAAAACCAAAACCAAAACAAGACAAAACTTTACGTTGTAAGGAAACTATGATGCTATGAATCGCTGCAACTCATCATTTTCCAGGCAAGGAGGCTCAGCATCCTCAGGCCTTCACTGCAGGGACAAAGGACAGCACTGTGCTGACGATTACTCAGGAGGGTGACATGCTGTACGGAAGTAAAATGGGTCAGTGCACAGTCAGAGAGAGAAGGGTGCGCTTGCAGCGCAGAACTATTCACACGAGCACTTACTTTCTTAAGTTGAAAAGATCCTGTATAGTAGCCATACCTGTGATCTTAACATTACAAGGAATGCCAAAAGGAGCCTCTCCTACAGTCCCAGTAGTCCCGCCCTGACTGCATGCACACCCTAAGTCAAGTTTCTGTTGCATGAACTAAAAACAAAACAAAACAAAAATGGTGGCTTTAGAGCCTATTTAAGAAGAAATAAAATTTACATGTACATGGCAGAAAAATGTCTTTATTCAACTGTTTATCCTCCCCATCCCTCTTGCAAAGGCTACTGTGCCTTTTCATATTTCTATAATAACTTTTATAATTTAAAATTATATGAGCACCTGACTTATTAAAAACATAACAAAACAAACAACAACAGAAAACTTCAGTGCAAGCCTCATACTGAATGTGTTATGTCCAACTGTAGTTTTCTCTACCTGCTCAATGATGGCTTGGAAGTTATACAGTCTGACCAGTCCCGAGCTGTACATCACAATCAGAATTCCATGTGACAAGGTAGCATCTGTGACATTCGCGAAAACCTAAGGAGAAAGGCAGATGTCACCTAAGAAAAGACCGAAAGGCCAATAATCCTGAGTCATCAAAATGTTTGCTTCCTACTGTATATTCAAGTCATTGTTGCTGCCTCATACTAAAACTTATTAGCATGAAGCTAGAGTGTTATTAGAGGCACGCAGCACGCCACTAGATCCTCAGGCTGGAGCACCAGTGGAAGCAGTGCACGCAGGGCTCAGAATGATGTGTCAACATCCATTTGCTGTATAGCTTTGTCAATACAAAGTAATTAAAATTCTGCTTTTCCTGGAACAGTGGTATACAGTGAGGCCATGTAATTTTAAATGAGTATTTATTGGGTATATCCAGCAGAGACTCATTATTTACACTAAGATGTTCTTCACAGAGACAAATATCTATAGTTGCTTAAAGGCAAGAAGATTGGACCTTGGGAAGTAATTACAAGAGAAATGGCCAGCTACATATCCACGTGTGTTTGTGTGCTGTGGGTATAGTGCACGTGTGTGTGCAGGTGCATAAAGCCATGTTCCTGTGTGCAGTACAAGAGGATGGCACTGGGTGTCCTGTTCTACCATTCTCCACTTTATTCCCTTGAGACAGGGTCTCTCTCACCGCAGCTAGGGGAACTGCTCTTGTGCAGTGCTAGGGTTGTGGTCACACATGACCATGCCTGGACTTTCTGTGGGTGCTGGGGATCTAAACTCATGGTCTCATAATTATATAGCAAGCACTATTACCTGCCAAGTCACCTCTCTAGTTCCCAGCTCTAGATTTTTGTCACTATTATGTTCTTGAATTTCTATCAAGGTTTAATTTCTCAACTGCTTAAAAAGCAAAACTATAGGGCTGGAGAGATGGCTCAGGAGTTAAGAGCACTGGCTGCTCTTCCAGAGGTCCTGAGTTCAATTCCCAGTAACCACATGGTGGCTCACAACCACTTGTAATGAGATCTGGTGCCTTCTTCTGGACTGCAGGCATGCAGGCATAATACTGTATACATAATAAATAAATATTTTTTTTTAAAAAGGCAAAACTACAAAGATCAAACCCTACAGACTTTTACCAAGAGCAAGGGTTTTGCCTTATTGTTCCCTAAAATTTCTATTCTTGAATCTTGTGATGATTTTCTCTATAGCTCTGAGAAAGGGCATGATTCTGTGCCTATTTTAATATTCAACAAAAAGCAAGGTAGGCAAATATTTATAGTACTGAAAGCATTATAGAGAAAATAAAAATCCCTTTTGACTCCTTTCAAGGACGATTACTCAGTGAAGATGTTCCATGGCAATAAGTAGCTTAAGTCTGACTGTTCAAGAGCCTCGCCCCTGTATCCTTTTAACACAGAGCTACAGTCATCAAAACCAAATCCCTCAAGAGATTACACTGGGTATCTTAGAAATAAACAGGAACAGCTTTGACTGTGCCAGTCTTTTTGTGTTTGTTCCTGTTGTAGAATGTAATGCACATATAATTACTTAATCCACCAGCTTAAAGAAAACAATGAAGTTACAAGTTGGGCTTTTGTCATTTTCTTAGAAAGGTAATTACGGCTTGCCTTGGGTTGGGTAGCTCTCAGCTTTTCCATTCTCTGGTTCCACACTTTAAAACAAGTACTTGGGTAATTCAAACATTTGAAAATTAGTAAATAGCTGCTCAGCTTCCAATAGAACATGATGTCACAATGCCCTAAAATACTTAAAAGTGCCGAGCACAAAATAAACTATAAGTGACAACTAATATTATTCTTTAGTTATGCAATTTAGTATAAGCTAATATAATAGGAAATGTTTAAACAGATTTAGCTTGTTTGCTAGTGATGCTAACAGATTCTCCAGCGTCTAAACACTAGTAGGAGAACTCCCAAGATAGCTTTTCACAAAGTAAAATTTTTTTCTTTTTTCTCTTTCTTTCTTTTTTTTTCTTTTTTCTTTTTTTTGACACAGGGTTTCTCTGTAGGTTTGGAGCCTGTCCTGAAACTAGCTCTTGTAGACCAGGCTGGCCTTGAACTCACAGAGATCCGCCTGCTTCTGCCCTCCAAATGTTGAGATTAAAGGCATGTGCCACCACTGCCTGCCTACAAAGTGAAAATTTTTAAAAAAAAAAAAATAGAATATTGATTCTTACTTTCCTCTCATTTATTCCACAAATCAAGACAAATGGGAAGACAATAAAAACCCAGACTGCGTTAGAAAATTTATATATTCCAAGTCTTGCTATGTAATATAAAGCAAGTTTTAGACCTGCACCTTGTAATTAAAATGAGACATTTTGTTGAAGCTTAATGATCATTTTAACAAGCTCTGACATATTCTCTTTGAAAAGTCCCTTCAGCATTTCACGATTTTATAAACTAGCAGTTTGTTAATGACCACAGGATTTCAACACTAACAACACTAGCCATCCGAGCGGCACAGAAACATGCCGGAAGCTTAGGCTTCTTCCCAAGTCAAATGTTTACATTGTGATATGTAAAAGGACAGATGAGTAAACATTTCATAGACCAGAGAACATTCCTAATCAAAACATCTAATAAATAAATGAAGATGTTATGCTTAATTGTCAATAAAATATTACACTTAAGTAACTACAGTGTAGCGCTGCACAATTTTAATCCCAGCACCTGGGAGGCAGAAGCTGGTGGATCTCTGAGCTCAAAGCTGGCCTGGTCTACAGAGTGAAATCCTGAATATATTAAAAAAAAATTTTTTTTTCTTACCTTTTTGTTGATCTCTAGAATCCCTACAAGTGAAAAGGGCAGAACCCGGAACACTGCAAGGTATAACAAAACGGACGGCTGAGTGCCTGCCTAAAAGAAAAGAATAAAATTATAGGCAGCTCTCCAAAGTACTTCAGAAAACAATTATCTTCACAAGTTCAAAATATCCATCTGTCCTTGTATAGTTTCACGAACAAAGTTTTCATGAATTGAGAATATCCATCTATTTAGATAATAAAGCAAACACACTTAAAAATGTTCACTAGTCCTCCAGCTCCTCACACACGCAAGTACATAAACATAAAACTCTACAAGAGGAAACATAAGCATTTCTTACCATCAGAATACAGTGCATTTGCATTGCAAACTGGAGTTCTAACAATGAGCCTGACCAAAAGCATGGTGTTGCCATGGTCCTGTCATTCAAAGTACTTGTACTGATTGGTATGACTCTACTGAAGACAGACGATACATCAATAAAAGCTTGAATGATTTATCAACTTGGAGAAGAGAGTTCCTTTATCTTGAAAAACAAGCTCCTGGGGCTGGAGAGATGGTTCAGTGGTTAAGAACATTGGCTGTTCTTCCAGATGAGCCAGGTTCAATGCCCAGCACCGACATGGCAGCTTACAACTGCCTGTAATTCTAGTTCCAGGGGATCCGACAGGGTTCCTCTGTCCTGGAACTAGCTCTCGTAGACCAGGGTGGCCTTGGAACTCATAGAGATCCACCTGCCTCTGCCTCCCGAGTGCTGGGATTAAAGGCGTAAGCCACCGCTCTCCTGCCTGACAGCTCTTCTGACCTCCTTGGACACTGCTCAAATGCAGTACACAAACATGCATATAGTCAAAACACCTACTCCATACACATAAAATAAAAATAATTTAAAAAAAGACAAGCTCACAACAATTATTTCCATTATGAAATGCAAAATAACCTATTTACTTCTCTCATTCAGAATTCGAGGGAGTATCTTCAGCTGTCAGCCTCACCACAGCAAAATTCTGCTTGAGCAGAAATGAGGTCTGAGTATCAAGACTATTAATCAAAACCACAGGAAATAAAAGTAAAAGCACAAATAAATACAAAATCAGAGTGTGGTGTTTAAAGACCCAGAGACCTTCCTTTTAAAGAAACATACTTTTACTAAGCTAAGATCTGTGCTCCTAAAACCTAAAGCCAGGTTTTACACATATACATTCATACTGTGGGCACATGTACAGAGTTAGACTGAAGCCCTGGTTCTTCAGGGATTTAAATTCTTACACAGGGCCATTACACCCGGCACTTCTAGAATTCCCACGAAATGTTACGTTACTTTATTCACTTTCCTTTACCAAAGCAGAGAGCTACACAGTGCGTGTGAATGGCAGCGACAAGAGACAGCAACCCTTTCTCAGGCCGGCCACCTCGATAACATGAGGAAAAGGGGACCCCAATACGAGGTATGTCGTTGTGCTATTAATATGACTGAGCAAGGTATAGGAAGTATTTATAAATAGCCTTCATTACAGGAAGTTTAGGTCTGGTGAAACAGTTCAGTGGTGAGGTGTCTGATCCCTGGATCCCAAAGGGTGGACGAGGAGAACTGACTCCTGCAAATATCCCGTCCTCCACTACACGTGCACTGTGACACGTGCTCCAACCCCCCCCCCCCCCCGAAACAAATTAGTGTCATTTAAATGTGTTGAGAAAATGTTAACCAACAGCTTATCTGGTTCTGTGAGTTGACGAGGGAATGCTGATAGGGCTATCTAAGGAAGGGAAAGCACAGGAAGTCCTAAAACAGGTACGGTGGCACACAAGTGATCCCAGCGCTTGGCAGGCTGAAGCAGGAGGATCCCAGTGTGAAGACAGACTGCGCTGCACAGCCACTCTCTCAAAAACAGAACTCAAAAAAACCAAACCCACCCCAAACAAAAAGGTACCCTAGAATTCTAAGTTACCTGGCAGTCAGTGCTACAGGAGTTTTTAGAAGGCTATGTTTCATATAGAGTACAAGGAGGAATTTGAATACAGAATTTGCTAAAGCAACAGAAAATAATAGCTTTTTATAATAGTTGTTTTTTATATATCCTGTCCTGAGATAAAAACAGAAAACCCCTATGAGAAAAAAAATCTCTAGTTTATAAAAATGCTCAACATATATTTTGTAAGTATTTCCTCATCACTTACAACAGAAATAAGTTTCCTGATATGTCTAGGCTTTATAAAGTCTAGCAAATTCTGGGTGAAACCTTTTGGGGGAGGAGGCAGGGAAGAGATCCTCCTGCCTCTACTGAGATTAAGGGTCTGCACCACCCTGCCTGACCCGTGCTGAGTGACCCTAGAGAGAACCAATGAGGGAGGTAGCTCAGCACTAGAGCACTTGACCTGCATGCACGAGGTCCTAAGGTTCACTTCCCAGTGCCCCAAAAGAAATAAACCAAAATAAAACAGAGAGACACCCATTTGAACAGTCTGCTTTAGGAGAAAAGTTATCTACAAATTTAAGCAGCTTCTTCAGTCACCAAAGGCCCTGAGCTTTAACCGGGGTGCAAATGCACAGTGCTGCGGACCTGCCGGGCCAATGCTGAGCCTTTGTTCTGAGCAGACTTGACCGCAATGACCTCTTGAGGGGTGTCCCAGCTCAAGTACCTTCGGAAAGAACAAAGAGGAATTTAGTGGTTTGGATCAGTCCCCTTATATTTAAAATTAAATTATTATACTTTGTTTACTTACCTACATATTTTTGTTTTACATTTTTTGTTTCTCTGAGATAAAATCTAGCCTAGAACGCTTGGATTATACTAGAATGGAGGACTCAGCAGCCACCTACCTCTAACTACTGTTTATAGGATAATTACTTAGTAGGAATACAAAGACAAATACAGCAGGTCACCAGCCTCAGATCTTCAAATAGAGCAGAGTGAAGGAACAAAGACAGCAGTTCATAAACAGGGATCATAGAATACACAGGAAAGACTGGGACAGAGGGCAGGACTGAAGAGGCGCTTAAGATTTCCGGGGCCATAAGTCTCAAAAAAAAAACTTTAAATAATAATCTCACAGTTGATACCTGAACTTGCAATAGGAAGCAAGGTATATTTTCTCCAGGATTTCCCCTGTAGTTGCCGAAATACGAAGCAGCCAATTATGCGCAGTCAGTGCTATGAGTGAGGACTTATAATCTGATGGGTCAGGAAGTATTTCTCCCTGAAAAAAAAAAAAAGGCGTAATAAAAACAAACTGCTCGGCTATGAACAATATACAATACTGTGTCCAAAGAAGATGGCTAGTTACCTTGTCAAATAAGTAAACTAGAGAATTACTAACTGCACAAATGAAGAAGGCAAGGGAAGGCAGGACTATGGGTTGTTACTTTAACCATTACTTATCTTTCTAATACTTTAAAATGTATCATCATTATTGTGTGCATAGAGGTGCTCGAGCCACAGTGCACACGTGGAGGTCAGAGACAACCAGGAGGTCTCAGTTTTCTCCTTCCTCTTGTTAGTTTGAGACAGGGTTTCACCATGTTGGCTTGGCTGGTTGTAATTCACTCTGTAGACCACAATGACCTCAAGACTCAGAGATCTACCCGCCTCTGCCTCCTGAGTGCTGAGATTCAAGCTCAGCTCTCCTGGCTTTAAGTGGTAGGTTCAGGCTTACGTCACTGGGAAGCAAGTGCGTTTACCACTGGGCCATCCCACTAGTCTTATGAATGTATCAAATGAGCTTGTCCATTTACATACACAAATGAACATAAAGCATGTACGCAGCGTCTGGAAGAGCTCACTCAGCATCATTCCCGAGCAGAGCAACAAGGACAGGAGCAGCTGCGCGGCCGCTGCTGTGCTAACAGAAGTACTGGAGCTCCTAGCCTACCCATCAAGAGCCACTGCTTGGACAAGGCACAGGTCTGATGCAGGCGGGAAAGGGGCAAATGTGTTGATTTTCGGTTATGAATTGAGAAGTTGAAATTAACGTGGCATTTGCTTCTGTAAAACATGAACCGGAAAGAAGAGACTAAGGCCTCTGCCCAAGCTACTAGAGTTATCTTCCCCCTCAAATTCCAGAGAAATAATCGTTTGCTTTTAGTTTGCTTGGTTTTATTTATTTTTGTTATTTCCTAGGTAGACCCTATGTAGTGCTGACTAACAATGACCTGGTCCTCCTGAATACACATTTTTTTTTGCTGTAATTTTTAAATGTATTAACTAATTATACTTAATTTGTAGGCAACAACATGAGGGCCTTTATACTATAATGTCTTATTTATCATTTCACGGAGACCTTAAAGTTTTAAAATATCTATTGCCCCTACTTAGTCCATCAGAGACATTTGGATCAAGTACACATTATAAATTCAAACTATTTCTCAAACCAAAAGGAACATTTCATACATATCTCAGAAACAAAACAGAGTACTAATTTCAAAGTAGTTTTGTATCCATATATTAACAATACAATGTTCCTCACAGAAAATCTTGCGTCACCACAAATAAAAACAAAATCATTTAAATGTTTATGAAATGAGAATAAGAATTGGATTAACTTTATTTTTCCAGAACTGCTCTATATTTTGCATCTTTGAATTGGTATATTCAAACTTTCTCAATTAAGAAACCTATCATCTTTCTAATCCCTCTCAAGAAAATAGATTAAAAGGCTTTAAACTGTTTAAGGTACAATTGTTCACAATTAAAGAGGAAGAAAACAGGCTTCAAACTTTCTAATTTTTAAAAAGGAGACCTCTATGAAAAGAGTAATTATAGGGGGAATGACAGTTTAAAAAAAAAATTACAGCTTTATGGAAAAACAACAGCCTGGAAAAAATTTAACATTCAATTCAGGATATTTCTGCCCATGGCTCAGCTAGTACTTCTGGGCACAGCCTGGGAGTTCTCTTAAAAAGCAACCAACCATACTCACAGACAGGATTAATTCGCTGCAGTGTGTCCTAAGAGGATTTCCTAGAAATGATGCCATGGAAAACTTAAAAAGGGAAGAACTGTCCCTCAAAAAAGGGCTGTGATTAAAGAGCTTGGCAAGAGGGTCTGACAATTACTGCGCATGTAAGCATTATTAGAAGCGGTATTAAAGACCGAGGAGGAGTTTTACAAATACCTTTGTTTAATCTTTGGAACTTTCGATGTTCCATGTTTATTTTTTCCCCAGATGAATTCCTCCTAGCTCCCCTGGTGCCTGCATGCTCACATCCCACGGAAAAAGTGTCCTGAAAGGAGCATACCCAGGGAAATGCTGGCCTAATGAAATAACTTTTGCTATTGTGGTTTTAATTTTTATCCTATTATTTTCCTAATGACATTCATAGATGAAATTTATGAGAATTTACTTTCAAAGATCGACATAATAGCTGTTCACAAGAATGACTGCAAACTACCTTACATTGTTATAAAACTTTTAATCAGTTTTTTAGCTTTTTAAGATTCATAAATTATCTCTAACTTAAAATTTTTCATAATAAACTGAACATGGTGGTGCACACCTATAATCCCAACACTCAGGGGTGGATAGAGTCCACGGTTTAAGCTCATCCTCAGCATCATATTAAGTCTTTAGCGAGCCTGGGCTCATACATGAGCCTGCTCAAAAAATGAATTCCAAATACTGCTTTAAAAAAAGTATTACATTTGTGAGTGTGTATATGTGCACGCGTGTGCATGCATGCATGTGTCTATATGAATGGCATGTGTGTGCACTGGAGGACATCAGCAGACAAGTTTTGGAACTTAGTTCTCCCTTTCTCTAAGTGGGTCCTGGTGACTGAACGCAGATCATCAGGCTTGGCAGTAAACAACATTACCTGCTAAGCTATCTTTCTAGCCTGTAAAAAAGAATTTTAAAAATAACTTTGTAAGAGTACTGAAAAGATACATTCTCTTCTTGGTTATTCTAAAGATTTGGGAGTCACATGATTTTTAAGTTTTATCCTTTAAATAACAGACTAACAATGACTAGTTCTTCTAAACAAAAATGCTTTACAGAACATCATGGAGGAGGGTCAGAAATGTTGCAAAGCAGCTGGGCGGCAGTGGTGCACGCCTTTAATCCCAGCACCTGAGAGGCAGAGGCGCGCAGATCTCTGTGAGTTCGAGGCCAATCTGGCCTACAGAGTTAGTTCCAGGAAACAGAGAGATCCTATCTTTAAAAAAAAAAAATCTGCTATGTGGTTGTATTTTCTATATATGACAGGAAGCTGCACCTATGAAATCTCATAGTACTGCCTAAATAGGGCTGCAGGACAACACTAGCTAGATGGGGAAATCTCAGGAGGCCCCGCCCCTAAATGAAGAGCTACAGGCAAATAACGCTACCGAGAGAGGGAGAATCAGTCCTTCTCAGAGACTTGCCTCCTGACAGGTTATCCAGTCTAAAGGGTCAGTCCTGAACACATATGGATCTGAGCAGCAGTAGATGGACCCAGCAGGTTGTATTTACATAAGTGTGTGTGTGTCTGTGTATAATAATTAAGAAGAGGTCATGACTTGAGAGGGAGTGTATGTAAGGGAACATGGAAAGAATTGAAATGGGGAGAGGGTAGGGGAGAAATGATATATAGTACTTGTATAGGATTTTTAAAAAATGAAATAAACAAAAATAAATAAAAACATTTAAGAGTTGGGGGAGCTTTGAAAAAAAAAAAAAACAAAACTAATGCTCTAGAAAGAAATCTCACCACTGGGCATTCCCATAACAAAGCATCCTCAATTTTTTCTGATTTGGAACATTTTGGCATTTCATAAAGTTTTCTTGGCTCTGATGCAATACTGGGAAAAAAAGAAAATAAACATTATTATTAGTTTTAAACTGAGGCGGTCTTTAACATGTCTCCAGCCCCAAATTACAACTTGCTATTGTTTCCCCTCTTTGTTTTTTTCTGCTCACGAATTCATAGCACACAAACACAGAAAAAAAATGTTTTAAAAAGTCAAGATTAAAATAGTCTATAATAGAGTTTGGAGCAATGGCTTGTTTGGTTCCCAGCACCCACATCAGGCAGCTCACAACTGTAATTCTAGCTCCAGGGGTCTCTGCAGGTACCTTCTCTCTCTCTCTCTCTCTCTCTCTCTCTCTCTCTCTCACACACACACACACACACACACATACACACACACACATACACACACACACACATTTTGGTTTATCTTCTAGATGTTCCTTATGTAAATGGAGCTATCTGGACATCATTTTACAAAATAGCATTATACTGAATTTTTTTATCCTTAAACATTTACTGTAAGTCTGTTGAATCCATTAATTTCATTCTATAGCTCTGATATTTAAAAGTAATAGTGTATAGATTAAAAGGTTCTCATTAGGCGTTGGCTAGTTTTATGTCAACTTCACACAAGCGAAAGTCATTACAGAGGAGGGAATCTCAATTTTAAAAAATGTCAGAAAGATCAGACTTTAGGTAAGACTGTAGGGTATCTCCTTAATTAGTGACTGATGAGAGGGAGGGCCCTGCCCACTGTTGGTGGTGCCTACCCTGGGCTGGTGGTCCTGGGTTCTATAACAAAGCAGGCTGGACAAGCCAGGGGAGCAAGCCAGGAAGCAGCACCCCTCCATGGCCTCTGCATCAGCTCCAGCATCCAGGTTCCTGTCCTGTTTGAGTTCCTGTCCTGGCTTTCTTCATGGATGAATAGTGATGTGGAAGTATAAACCAAATAAACCCTTTCCTCCCCAAGTTTCTTTGATCATGCTGTTTCATCACAGCAATGGAACCTCTAAGACACATTAGTTTGAATGAACATTTGTGGACACAAAAGGGAACACTCTTTATGCATACTTTATTGTTTCAGAAATATTGTCTTTTCCCACTATCACCGTACATTCTATCTTCCAGCGAATTCAAGACTAGGCAGGCTATGGTATGGTTTTAGGTGCTTGTCAGGCCTTAGGCTCTATCCCCAGAACTGCATTCACCCCACTCTACCGAAAAGGTGAACACTGTATCCTTGCTGCTTACTTTTGAAACAGTCTTGCTACTATGCCCAGGCAAGCAATCCTCCCGGCCCCAGCTTCCCGGGGCTGAAGCTACAAGCCACCTCCCCCAGCTAGTCTCTACTTCTCTGGGAACTACTGAGATGTGGTCACAGACCACCTTCTTTTAGCTGATGAACTTTAAAATTTGACTACTGTGAAAAGAAACATTCTTAGGATGACATTTTATTCGCCTTTGATAGTAACTTAAAGGTTTAAATGAAACAGAATATCACAGGGGCAAAAGCAATCTCATGTGATCCTACCTGTGGGTGTAACAGCACGGTGAAGAACGCTGTATCTTTTATCCCTAGGACACTAATCAACGGCATTTACTTTGAAGGAACTTTTAAAAAATGGAAACAACTATCTCTGCCTTGGGAAAGTGATGAGTTGGGTATCGATACTGTGAGGTATGGTGGCGAGCACTGTGAACATACGGGACAATGTCCAGCTTTCCGATGCTAGAGTCAGAACCTTCAAACAGACACTGTTTTCAGAAAGAACTGATGAAAATGTTGAAAGGACAACCATTTAAAGCTCTTAGTTGTTCTTATAAAAGCACACGGAGAAGCATTTATTCAAGAAAACCCTCTGAACTCAGAAAGAATAACGGGGGCCCAGTGTCTGCAGCAGGCACTTTTCCTTCCTTCCTTTTCCAGCTCAGGAAGAAGGTATCACAGCTCTAAACTGTTCTGGCCAAGACGTCTAGGCTCCCTCCCCCTGCTGCTCTGACTCTGAAGTACTCTCCCCAGAACGGACAGAGTGACAGCATTCTCATCCAGCCCCAGTCATGTGTTGTTCAGGCTGAGTCCTATGTTAGTGTAGTTCAAAGTCAGGACTCCCTTCTGCGTGGGCCCCATGAAGGTTCTACTACAGTGTAGAACGACAGGACCCTGACATCACTGCTCTTTGTAAAATCCAGACTGGCCTCATCTTTCTTGCCTAAGCTGAGTATTCTGCGCACCCGATCTGCTCAGTGCCCACTATTAAAGGGGTCACTGCATCACCTCCTGTGACCGGCTCCACACAGTTGGCTCGGAGACTCACAGACGGCCTGGGCAGAGAAGCAGTTCCAAACAGACAGCCCACTGTTCTTTCCAATAAGAGTGACTTCATTTGCAACAGACATGGAGGAGTTCAAGTACATGTGCACGCTAGAAACCATGCCCAAGGGCGAATGGAGCGTCACGGGTAGATTCGCTAGCATTAAGGGTTAAATTGTGGGTCGGCCGATTTGCCAAAAAAGGATAACTATTAGAAGAGTGGTTCTCAATTTGTGGGTTACAACCCCTTTAGGGGTCACATATCAGGTATCTTAAATATCAGATATTTGTATTACAATTCATAGCAATAGCAAAATTATAGCTATGAAGTAACAACAAAATAATTTTATGGTTGGGGGGGGTCACCACAACATTAAGGGTCTCAACATTTGGAAGGCTGGGAACCACTGTACTAGAGTCAAGGCAAACCTCAGAAATCGCTAGTCTCTCTGACTGCTAGTTCCTAATCCAATAGTAGAAGAATTTACAGGGGGCTGGAGAGATGGCTCAGAGGTTAAGAGCATTGACTACTCTTCCAGAGGTCCTGAGTTCAATTCCCAGCAACCACATGGTGGCTCACAGCCATCTATAATGAGATCTGGTGCCCTTTTCTGGCATGCAAGCATACATGGAAGGAATATTGTATACATAATAAATAAATAAATCTTTAAAAAAAAAAAGAATTTATACCAGGCAGTGGTGGCACACATTTAATCCTAGCACTCAGGAAGCAAAGACAGGCGGATCTCTTTCAGTTCAAGGCAAGCCTGGCCTACAGAGCAAGTTCCAGGACAGGCTCCAAAGCTACAGAGAAACCCTGCCTCTAAAAACAAAAACAAAACAAAAGAGAAAATAACTTAGATGTTATCACCTCTGAGAAAGTTCAGTTTGGTAAAATGTTTGCCAAGTAAGCAGGAGGATCTGAGTTTAGACCCCACCTCTCATGGTTTCTGGCACTTGTAATCCCAGAGCTGGGGAGAGGAAGACAGGCAAATTCACAGGGCCAGACCATCTACTGGAAACCTAGCCGCCTGGTCCACTGACCTAAGACCCTGTCTCAACAAAAAGTTGGATGGCTCCTGAGGAGTGGTACTGGAGGTTGACCTATTGCCTCAGCACACACAGAAAGGAAATGCCCATAATCTTTAGAGATGTGAGGTGACGGACATTATGGGCAGTGGTGATGCACCCCTTTAATCCCAGCACTTGGGGGGCAGAGGCAGAGGGATCTCTGAGCTAGAGGCCAGCCTGGTCTACAATTTGAGTTCCAGGACAGCCAGGGGTACATAGAGAAGCTCTGTGTAAAGAAAAAAGATAAAGGGGGGCGGGGCAAATCGGTAGTATTTAATCTAGGCGGCTGTTATGGAAGCATGGACTCACTGTGGCTTTCCCTGCAGCCTGACCATGGCTGATTGTGGACGGGGCTAATAAATACTATGCTTTTGTTTGAATATCTTCTCTTGGAAAGAGAGTAAGCACTTCTAAAACAAAATACAATACCCATCTCCCAAGCAGCATCTAATTATTTCATAACCTGTTTGCTGGACTCTGATCTCTTAAACGTTATAAAACTGCAAACAGTGCGGAGTAACATATTATTTTGCCTGTGCTATAATTTTGTGTGAAATAAGTATTTACAAGGATGAAACCTGCAACTTTAAATTTAACGAGGTTTTAAAATCGCATGCATTTTCCTCCTAGTTTTATTATGGACTCATTTTTCAATCTTCCTATTTCTCTAAGACTAAAGGAGCCACGTGGTTCTATAAAAACTACGGTCAGGCGAATTATGGCACAAAATCATCACCAAGAATTTACCTGCTGACACAGCACCGGTAATTGTCAAAATAAATTCTTCCTCTTTCATAGGCTATAGGTGACTTGGAATGGGTTGTCCAAACATTCTTAAATTTAGTACTCTCCTGAAAGATACAAAGAATTTCCGTTTAGGCCAGAACTCTGCACCCTCAGTGGGCAGTTTAAATCTACTGTTTCAAGTACAATGCTTTTTATTCTTCCTCCCCCTGCCCACACGTGTTGGTTTAATTGGGATGCCCAACTTTTACATCGATTGTTTGCAGGAAGGCAAAAGCTTTTAAAAAACTAAGCCACGAGATGGAACTATTTACTAACACCCTAGCTGCAGGACACGGATGTCCCTCCCCACTTAAGACCCTCAAAGGAAATCCGAGCGCGTAAAAAAAAACTGCACCCGGGGAGGAGGATGAACCTCAGGCACCCCGACGACGGTGGGCGTCACCTGGCACACCAGCGCTCGCAGGATGCCCAGGTTCGCCCTCTGCACCACGCCCGCGTCGCGTGCGAAGAAGCCTAGAGCCCGGCGACTCAGCCTACGGCACACATTGGCCTTCGGGGTTGGACCCATGGAGGCTCGGGGTCCGCAGGGCCGCGCCCCTCACTTCCGCGAGGGGTGGCAGCCGCCACCTGCGAGCCTCAAGGGAAAGCTGACGCGGGAGCCCCGTCCTGGGCACTCGGGGACAGTGAGCAAGAGTTAGCACCACTGACGTTCGCTGCAAAGGAAGAGAAGCAAGAGCGCCTGCACGGCCTTTCCAGCTCTCTGGCTATCACAAATTCCGCCGCACCTCGCGGCCCTCCGTAGCCACTCCCTCTTCCGGAAATGTAGCTCCCATGGCCCTTTTTTCCCTCCCTCCCACTTGGTTTCCATACCTAAAACTACAATTCCCATCGGGCATAGCGAGGGCTGGTTCGGCCCCGCCCCGCCCACAGTCCTCCTCTCCCGACCCTAATAGGCTGTGCCGCCAGAGGGCTGCGCTGTGGGTCGGGCCGGCTTCCGGGCTGCACGAGGCTGTCGGGGAGACCTTTGGGGGCGCTGTGCGGTCGCCTACTCGTGCGCCTCACTTCTAGTCCTGCACCCAGGGTGCAATCCCTTTCCGCCCTGGTGGTTGGAAGCCTGTCAGCACTGCGAGGCTCTGGCCACGTGTCCAGAGGGCGTTGCGTCCAGTGGGACCCTCCAAAGGTACGCCCTGCGCCTTTCTCTCAGCCGCGCTTGGGACGTTGTGGATGAGGCTACCTTAAACATTTGGTTATCTGAGCACTTACGCTTTTGTCATGTAATTAGTGGTGAAAGATGCTGGTTTCCCCACCAAAGTAAGATTAAATTTCTCTTTCCCAGAGACCCTAGTGTGGCCATCAGGGACCCCGGCTGGTTTTGTGATAATTACTGTGTTTCCCTCCTCCTTGCTTCCAGTTTTTATCCCATATAGGAAATAAACTATGAAATGCTTGCATTCTTATTGGACTGCCTAAAATAGTCTAGGTTGACTTCCCTAAGTAAAAATTAGCATTTTCTGTTAACCAGCTCTAAACACTAAAATTTCCTTAACTGTTTACCAGATGCCACCGTTACCTCGTTGTAAACCCCTCTAGTGTGGTGTGTGCATCTCCCACATAGACTTGGCATGCCACTCCTTGATCTTAGTAGGTGCTTAAAAAGAAAAAGTCAGCAATGTCAGCTCTCTGATTGACAGCTGGGTCGCAATTTAAGCGCTTAGGGTTTCTTGTTTTGTTTTAAAAAAAAAAAAAAGGAAGAAAAACTGTCTTTTTGA
The DNA here is from genome assembly GCA_028555095.1 of Dicrostonyx torquatus. NCBI lineage: Eukaryota > Metazoa > Chordata > Mammalia > Rodentia > Cricetidae > Dicrostonyx > Dicrostonyx torquatus. Next base: position 6,064,575 of record JAQHUG010000090.1, on the reverse strand, counting down.
CAGTTTTTTGATGCGTTGGTTCCCCCCCCAGGGTCTAGCTTTTTTGGGGTGGGGGGGTCTAGCTTTTTTTTTTTTTTTTTTTTTTTGCTGATGTTTCATGACTTATGGCATAGGGTGGAATGCTTGGCATATTTTTAGAAAGCTCTACAATAGTTAATTTGGTCATTCATGAATGCAGCTGCCACTGAGAAAACTGGAACCCGGAAAAATATATCTGGATTCCCTCCCGCTGAAGCGAAATGCAAATCACTGCTGAATTGCACTCATCATCTCTCTTTCTTCTCCTTGCAGCTCTTGTCTGTTAGCGCTCTCCCACCGCTGAGTCTTTGTGTCTGTGCTTACCTCTCCCGAAGCTTTAAAGCCCCCCTCTGGTTGATATTACAACAGAAACAATAGCAAGCAGTGAACGTGTCAGAATTCTACCTCCACCCGTTCATTTCTGCATGTAAAGTGAGTTATTCCATGGCTGGGCCCAGATCACCCCTCAGACATGATGGGCATCACCCTCGTTTGCTGCTCCATTAATGTGGCACTGCCTTTCCTGGTTTGGATCAAAGTCCCCTGGTTCTAGCAGATCCAACCGCTTGTCCTCTGGGAACTCTGGGAGCAGCTTGAGAACTCTGTTTCCATGTTTCTCCTCCACCTGCCCAAGCACTTCCAGGATGTTCAGATCATCCTGAGTAGCATCCAGCTTGACCCCCTAAATCATCCTAGTAAGTGGCTTCTTTCACCATTTTTGACAGCCAGTGAGCAGGCTGGGGCTGTGCGGGAGCAAGAAGGGACTGCGTGAGTGTGCACAGCTTGGGCAACCTACACTCTTTTTTTTTTTTTTTT
>JAQHUG010000090.1:6016486-6051794 GCA_028555095.1 Dicrostonyx torquatus | reverse complement strand
TGTTGGATCCCCTGGAGCTGGAATCCCTCTGATGTGAGTGATGGGAGCCAAATCTGGGTCCTTTGCAGGAGCATGCACTCTTAACTACTGAGCCATCTCTCCAGTCTCCATTGCTTTCTTTTTTTTTTCCTGTGTAGTCCTAGATGCCTGTAGACCAGAGATCTCAGAACTCAGAGACCCACCTGCCTCTGCCTCCAGAGTGCTGGTATTAAAGGCATGTGCAACCATGTTGTGTTGCTGAGATAGAAGCTTCCAACTCACTACAGTATCATTGATGACCTTGAATTTTTTTTTGAATATTTATTTATTCTGTATACAGTAAGAATACTGTATGTATCCCTGCGGGCCAGTAGAGAGCACCAGATCTCATTACAGATGGCTGTGAGCCACCATGTGGTTGTTGGGAATTGAACTCAGGACCTCTGGAAGAGCAGCCAGTGCTCTTAACCACTGAGCCATCTCTCCAGTCCCCCTCCATTGCTTTCTATGAAATGAATTTTCAGCGGTCTGAGATGATACATGGAAATGATTTAGAGGACTGTGCGGCAATATATATTAATTCTGTTTATTATCACTACTCTGCACTTTAGTTTGGGGTATTTTTGTGGTTACAGCTAAATTTCACTGTATTGCTCCTTTTCTACATATCGATTTGGGGGTTGGCATGCCAACAAAGCTGTATCCTTAAGGCTACATTCTTAAAGGAGAAAGCATCAAGATTGCAAAGATTCAAGAGAAAAGACCAGAACTTGAAAATTCCTTATTTTAAAAATGTATATAAGTGTTTTGCCTGCATGTATGTCTGTGTACCGTGTGCGTGCCTAGTGCCCAGGTTGGTGACAGGAGGATATTAGACCCCCTGCTGGAGCTATGAGTGGTTGTAAATCACCATTTGGGTACTGGGAACCGAACTCTCATCCTCTGCAAGAACAAGTGCCCCTTATCACCGAGACATCATGATAGATAGTTTCCTGCTTTGCGTGAGGCAGGGACTGAGTGATGCCACAGCCATGGAGCCTGGCAGAGGCTTCTGTCTGCGAGGATAGGCGCAGGCCTGCATCGAGATTCTAAAGTTCACTTTTTTGGTCTTCAGCGGGTTTCTAATTAAACCGTCCTGTTTTTTGTTTTTGTTTTGACCCAGGTTTTCAGGTATGTGGCACTGACTGGTCTGAAGCACACCTTTGTAGCCAGGCTGGCCTTGAACTTGCCTCTTGCCTCTGCTACCCAAGTGTAGGTGTGAGCTGGAGCTCCGGTGCGAAGCCTGTGAGGCGAGCACCTTTTATCTGTGGAGCCATCTTGTCAGCCCCCCCCTTTTAAGTTTTTGAGACAGAGGCTCAGCTGTGTAGCTCTGGCTGACCTGGAACTCAGGATCCTTTTTTCTCAGCCACTGGAATCCTGGGATTTTAAGTGTGGGACACTATGCTTGGCTTTTTATGATGCTTTCTTCTTACTGCTACTTTTAAATTAGTATACAAAGTCCCACAATGCTGTTGATGGAATATATTTTTGGAATAATTTGATGTGAAGAAGGAAAGCAATGTTTTAGTCAGAAGTTTTGTCTTTCAGCAAGCATTTGCAGGAACTTGTTCCCAAATCCCTCACTGAAACCCAAAAGGCAAATAAAATGCCTGTTTGGAAAGTTGTCTCTCTGGACATGGCCAGCAGAGGGCACAAGCTTTCCTAGGGCTGGGCAGATCTGACTGGGGCCATCTGTGTTTGCTGCCTGATGATTAACAAGTACTATAAATGAAAAGATTGTGGTGCATCAGAGCCACAGTTGCTAATCAAGGAGAGAAGGTAGTTGTAATGCCACACGGCAGTGTGGAACTGTGGTCACTAGAGGACAGGAAGGGGAGGGAGGAAGAGTATGCCAGAGGGTATCTATCCAGTACCTGGTACCAAAAATGGAGCTAACTGCCGTTCTGCTCACAGACAGTACCGCAGTGTATGTTGTAAGGAACTAGAAGAGAGCCACTCAAGGGTGCCTCCTCACAATGACATGATAAATCCTTAATGATATAAAATGTTAACTATCCTTATTTGATCATTACATATATGAGCACAGCTTCTAAAGAAAAACAAAAAAGTCAAAGTAGCAGGTGCCTGCTATAGTTTGGTGAATAAGAAGCTTCCAGATGACTGGAATTTGACATCCTAACGGGGGTTTCTAGTGTAAGCGCCACCTCGTACCTGGTGTGGGAGAATTGTCTGTATTCTGTCAATCATGTTTTAAATAAATGCTGACTGGCCAGGCAGGGAGTATAGGCGGGAAAACCAGACAGGAAGTAGAGGGGAGAACAGGAGAATTTGGGAGGCAGGAAGCTTCCCTGGCATTCCTGTGCAGTCCATCCGAGAAGTAGGATGTAAGCTGCCTCACTGAGAAAAGGTACCGGCCATGTGGCTGGCATGGATGGGAACAATGGGTTAATATAAGTTACGGGAGCTGGTAGGAAGACTGAGCTAATGGACCAATCAGTTTATAACCTAATGTAGACTCTGTGTGATTTTCTTTGGGGCTTGCCGGCTGTGGGGTACCGGGCGGGACAGTAACCCCAACAAGCCAGCCCTCATGTTACACATATTCAGGCCCGCTTCTCCCTTCCCCCTTCCCTCTACATATGGATATTATGTAGAACTTATCTATTTACTAAATTTAAAAATAGTTTGTTTTATAAGTACAAAGGTAATTTGAGGATTTCTTTCCCTTGAGAGGTAGATACAGAAGATAAGGAGTTCAAAACCAGCCTTTGCTACATTGCAGTTTTGAAGCCAGCCTGGGTTACCCAAGACCCTGCCTCAAAACATAGAAGCAAAAACCAACCAACCAACCAAAGCAGGAGGGAACATTTAGGATGTGCTGAGACCACCTGTGAGCCTGAGTCAGAGACCATCTTCCTAGACCACAGCCGTGCCAGGTCCTGACGCCTCAGAAGCTATTGTCCCTGCTTTCTCCCTCATACTCAACCAGAAAACTTTTTTTCTGTATTAATAAGTTTAAAGTTTTGACAACATTTTGCACAGATACTTGTTTTTCCTCTTTATGGATATGTATTTAATAATTTAGCCAGTACTGTAAAAATAACTATACTTTCTCAGCATATGTACAAATAGTGCTGTGACAAATTCTTAATATATTCTAATTATTTTACAGAACATCTTTCTAAATATGGAATTTTCCATCATGTTTTGTTATGGTGATGCATACTTTTAAATCCTAGCACTAGGGAGACAGAGGCAGAAGCCTAAGCAGATCTCTGAGCTCAAGGCCAGCCTGGTCGACATAGAGAGTCCCAGGCCAGCCTGGGCTACATGGAGAATCAACCTGACAGCCATTGATTGTTCTGTTTTGTAGGTGAGCGAAGCGTTCACTCCCTGTGTGTGGTTCCGTAACGTCATGTCTTGGTATTGTATTAGATCATCCATTATAGTGGCTCCTCCAAATGTTGGCACATTCCATTGGGTCATAAATCAATCAAAGGTTTCTTACCCTTAGCACAGCAGTGTCCAAGTTTGGAAAGCTGCTACCTCCCAGCGGTGGGCACACATTTACTAGAATTTTAACTTTTGTCTAAAAACTAGAATTTTAGCAAAGGCAATGTGAGGTGTGTTTTGTTTTCCTGACAGGCATAGTTTATTTTTGAGGAAATGGCAAAGTAAGAATTGTGCTCCATGAGGACACTTTTTATGGCTCCATTACAAGACATGTGAGTATGAGAGCGCAGTTAATGCTAGCCTGCTTTTACTGTGTCCGTACCATCTACAGACCTTGGTGGACTGTGGCGATTGACAAAAGGCAGATAGATAGATAAATACCATTATCATGAAAACAGTTCTGGCCTCTGAAGATCCCTCACGGGAACTTGGGGCCTCCATGGACCATAACCTGAGAAACTAAATGCTCAGTGGCTCACAGCAGCTCATTCTTCCACCTGATGTTAGTGCGATGATCTGTGACTCAGTTCTTCTGAAATTTGAGAGTGGGTCTTTCGAGGAGCTTGAGAGAAAGTTTCCTCTTTCCTAAGAGACTGAAGAAAGATGTGGTCATGACAGTGTGGGAGCTGGAGCTGCTGCAGCCATTTTGTATCCAGCAATGGGACTCAGCCCCGTTCAAAGAACCTCCAAAGTCACATGGTTAAGGGAAACATTTCTGAGTGGCAGTTTGCATTTATTTTGTGGGTGCCTATTCATGACATTAGTATGTTTTCTACTGAGATCATGTCTGCTTGCTTTCTAAGCAATTTTTAAAAATGTAATAAAACATTCTAATAGTTTACAAATATCCCCACCATCTTTTATAACATTTCCAGAATCTTTTCTCACACATCTTATGTGTGTATGGTGCATGCATGTGAGTGTGCAGATGTGCGTACCTATGTGTGCACATACCTATGTGTGCACATGTGTCAGTCAGAGCTCTTCCTCTCTCCCTCTCCTCTTCCTTATTGCCTTCAGGCGGGGTCTCTCTCACTGAACCCGGAACTCCCTGTTTCCCCCGGCTGACTGGTCAGGAAAGTGTTGGGATCTGCCTGTCTCCGTGCATGCAGGGCAGACATTCTTACCACTGAAACATCTCCTCCGCCCCATCAATTAATTTCTTCTCATTTTTTTATAGTTTGGTATCATGTTTAAAAGAGTTTTTCCTCCCCACTTTTTAGAAATATTTGTGATTTTCTAAGCCTATTAAGATTCAACTTTAACTTTTTTGCAATTATACTTATTTGTTTATTGGTGCAGGGCTGTGCTCATGGGCTCTGGAACATGTGGGACGGTCAGAGGACCTACCGTCCAGGTTCCAGGGATGGAGCTAAGATTGTTTACTTGCCCAGTCTTCTCACTGACTTAAAATGTGATTGCTTTATGTTCAAAGTGTAATTTATCTGCAGTTTTCATGTTCGGTATGGAGCAGAGAAGTAATATTTCCCCCAAATGGCAGGTAACCCATTTTCTTAAAGTACTTCTCTAATCCACTGATTCAAAACACTCGCTATTACAGACAGACTTTAACATGTATTTTGATTAGTTTCTGGACTTCCTAACCTGTTGCATTTGCTGAGCTCTATCCTAGCGTTGGATACATGGCCAGGACTACTTAATAGGGTGCTACAAGGTCTGGCCAACAAGCCCACTGCCATGGCACTGTCCTGAAGCCCAGCCCAATCTAGCCGCATCACCCTTTTCCCTCTGGTGTTTTCCTGGCACTTCTGTATGCTTATTTTTACAAATGAATCCTTAAATTACTTCTTCAAGCTCCCCCCCAACACTTTTAGATTTTGAATGGAATTACTTAAATTTTATAGATGATTTTAGAGAAAATTTACTTTCTCTTTTATTTTGCAGTCGTGAATATTTACCTAAGAAACTCACATTCTGTCTTTTCACTGATGTTGTCATTCATGCCATCCTGCAGAGCAGCTCGGCTTTCTTGCTACCAGTCCTGTATGCTGTTTCTTGGTGGCGTTTGTCTTAGAGATCTTGCCCAGCCTGCCGCAGGCACGCATGTGTGTGTGTGTGTGTGTGTGTGTGTGTGTGTGTGTGTGTGTTTTAAAAACATTTTAAAAACTCTCAGCTCATATATGCAGATAGCTCTGGCTTGTTCAGGCACAGCATGCACTGAGGGCCCTGTCATTCATGGTGTTACAGTATGTGCCCTGAGCTGGGTTTATGAGCTCTGACTGTTGAAGACTGGTTAAGGAAGCAGAGCTTCCCAGAAACTGTTACCTTAATGAATCCTGATCCCCGGTGCTGGTTACTTTGGGAATTTATACATTTGTAGCAAAAGAACAGCAACTATCTCAGGAAGCAGAGGATATCGTCCTACTGCCAAGAGCTTGCCTGCTTGAGACCCTGGAAAAGAGGAATGGGCTGCTAGGTACAGCTCCGGAAATGGGGTTTCCAAGCTATTCCGCTGTTATTATTGGGGGAACCGTGATCTCTTACGATGACTTATTCCAAGGGCTCTTGGAATTCGATTTGGTTAAACAGCATTACGTTCTGCACACCCATTGTGTCATCAGGCAGCAGGGAGATGGCCGACAGGTTTTTTGTTTTGTTGTTGTTATTGTTGTTTAAAATAATCATCATTTAATCAGATTGTTTTTGTGTTAAATAAGATTCAAGTTGCCCCAGGCAGTATGGATTGGCAGCGTTTCAGCTATCTGGGAAAATGGAATCTGCCAGCTTTCTAAGGCCATTTGAAATAAACAAACACATTTCTTTTCATCCACATTATGATTTAAAAAGCATGTGTGAACTAGCCGGTATCTTAATTACCACTTAAAATGTTCCTATAGAGAATGCGCTTAGAGAGACCTAGCGCTTGCCTAGTGTGCATGAGGCTCTGGGTTCGATCCCCAGCACCATTTATTTGAAAGTGGAAGTGGTGGCTCAGTCCCACAACCCCAGCACTCAGGAGGCAAAGCAGGAAGATAAAGTCCAGGGTCATCCCTGGCTACAGGCAGTTTCAGGCCAACCTCAGCTAGGAGACTGTCTCTAGAAGGAAGAGGAGAAAATGCACTGTGAGCCCTTACCACTGTCTCACAAGTGACTTTAGGGATAAGACCATCCAGAGTCCAGGATGCTAAGACTTCTGTTTATGAGATGAAAATGGAACTAATAGATTCATTATCTGTCATGACATTATAATTCATAGACTTTTGTAAACTTTTTTGTTTAAAGTGCTAGAGATTAAGCCAAGGGACCCACGGCTAGGCAGGTATTCCACCAGCTGAGTTATGGGGCCCAGACCTAAGCTATTCTCGGATAGCCGGGGTTGTCATTTTAGCTTTTATGGCTTCTGAGGCTGAGGTTTCTTTCTTTTCTTCTTCTTCTTCTTCTTCTTCTTCTTCTTCTTCTTCTTCTTCTTCTTCTTCTTCTTCTTTTGTTTTTTTGAGACAGGGTTTCTCTACAGCTTTGGAGTAAGTCATGGAACTAGCTCTTGTAGACCAGGCTGGTCTCAAACTCACAGAGATCCACCTGCCTCTGCCTCCCTGAGGCTAAGGTTTCTTATGTGTCAAGCAGTAAATGCCTGTGTTCTTTTTCTTGAATTGTGGGCTCTCTGCCCACATCCCAAATGTGGCCTTTCAGGGTGAAACCTAAGGGAGTGTGAAGCTTTGCCTGGAAGGTGTCTGGGGAGATGCTGGCTCAGATGCATTACAGGTGCTCAGGGAGATCACAACCATGTTCATATATCCAGCTGCATTTCCAGCCTGGGGCCTCCATTTGGAGAACTCTCCAGGGGATGTCTTCCAAGATGCTGCTTCTTCTGTATTATTCAATTCTGCCCCACCCCACCCGCAGCTTCAGAGGTCTATAATAGATAGGCCTTTATTTTTTTCTAGGCTCCTTAATGATTTTCTCGTCTATGCTAGACACACCTGATCTTTCACGCTGCCTCCTCTCTGCTTCTGCCTGCACCTGCTGCGGCAGAGGCTTGGTGTCACTGTCAGTTTGACTTGTCCAACACCTAATTACTCACGGTGGTTGATAGGGATTAATTATTCATTAATTTTATTGTGTTTCTCTTCTTCAAGCTTTAAGTGGTATCCTTTAAAAATGTTATCAAGGACCAGTGAGTTGGCTCCAAGGGAAAGGTACTTTGGACCAAGCCTAATGATCTTGGTTCAATTCCTGGAACCAGAACCCATATGGTAGGAGAGAACCAACTTCCTCAAGTTTCCTTCCATTCTCCATGTGCACATTGTATACCACACACACACACACAAATAAGTAAATAAATAAATAAAATTCTTTTTTAAAAGAATTACATATGAACCTATATTTAAGCAAAGTAAGTAGGTCTTTCAAAAACTAGGGATGATAGGTGACCAAACAGGAGATTGAACTCGGGGCTGATCCTGCCGTCGGCTTTGCACTCTTTCGCAGCCCACTTTAATAGCTTGGTCTTTGGTCTTTGGCCTGTTTGGGAAGCTGGGACTAATTAGAGCTCTTTACATTAAGAAGCCTCCTGGCGGAAAGCTTGGTCCTACATCTGTAGAACCCTGTGGACACTCTAAGGAGGTCCAAACTAATGCCAACAGAGGTTAGCATTGGCTAGCATCAGAAGACCACGAACCTAGCCCTATGCCCCATGCACTTCCTCCTGGAAGCCTCCTACATTTTGAAATAATCGTATGACATTTTATTGATGAAACTAAAATGATCATGCTGGAAGTTGTCAAGCTAAGATATGAGTGACAGCCCGTGGATGCAGTTCAGGCCAAATCCTTCATCACACCTGAAACCACTTCAGTCCCATGTGCTCCTACTCCACGTGGAGTAGTGGAGTATTTCTCCTACTAAGGAGAAGAGTAGAATCTTCTGGAACAGAATTTCCTAACATTGTATTTCTCCATGTTGAAAAATAAGGGATGGTTTCAAGGAAAAAACTTCAAAGACTCCTGGGTTGACATAAAATGGTCTACTAATTCGTCTGTAAACACAGATCTAGGTACGTATGTGCTCTTTGTGCGTAGAGCGCCTATTCAGTCAGCCGTAAAATCGGAATAAGTACCAACACTATGGCAAACCCAATAAAACTCAAACTAGGCATTATAGTGTGACTGCTGTTTTTCCACGGAAGCTAAATTGCAGCTCTCATTATAAACAAGGCACAGGTTCTTTTGACTTCAGCCCATCTGTGCTGCTGTGTGCGCTCAGTCCCCTCACCGCCTTTCTCCGTTGAGAATGCTGCAGAATCTTCTTACAGTGTGCTGTGTGCTCAGATGCTTCATTTACATATCACATCTGTGCTGCTTGTTGCCAACAAGATCAGAAATGCAAGCACAGGCATTGAAACGGAGCAGCGGTTACACGTGTGCTCCTGTTGATTCCGCTTTTAGATTATTATCATAATAAAAACCCTGTGAAATTATCATGGAACCTTTGTTTGACAAAGCCTACTTGGGAAGATGTGCCCGTGGGGGAGCTGTGCCCGCTGCCTTTCAGAAGACTGCGGTAAAAGTGTTTCCTTTACATAGATGCTTATGGCTTTGTGGTCTTAGCCCCTGTTGAAAGACTCTCTCAAAACAGCGTGTTCTTCTCGTTGTTACAGTGTTACTGTTTTTGTTACTAGGAGACACGGGGTAGCCAATTTAGAAGATTTAATTACCGAACCCTTTCTCCTGCCTGTTCCCCACCCCCTTGTTTCTATTAAACCTGGGCTGCAGCCACATACAGTTCAACCCACCCAATTCTTCACATAGGCCTCTTTCACTTATTTGTTTATTGCTAATTTACTTATTTATTTACTGCAAATGACCTTGACCTTGTACATGCTGGGTAAATGCCCCACCGCTGAACTACATCCTCAGCCTCCAGAGGTTGAGGAGATAGAGGACCAGCCTGAGGCTTTGTTTCAAGTGGGGCGGGGGGGGGGGGGGGAGAATGGCCAGATTTAGTGACATAACAGGAAGCTCAAACTGATTTAAATGATTGTGGGAATTTGTTGGCTCCTAAGGGAGATTGCTTACCTAGGGTTTCTATTGCGGCGTTGAAACACCACAGCCAAAAAGCAAGACCAGGGCGGGGGTGGGGGAGTGTTTGCCTTGTACTTCCATATTGCTGTTCATCATCTAAAGAAGTTAGGACGGGAACTCAAACAGAGCAGGAAGCTGGAGGTAGAAGCTCATGCAGAGGCCATGGAGGAGTGCTGCTTACTGGCTTGCTTCCTATGACTTGCTCAGTCTGCTTTCTTATAGAACCCAGAACCACCAACCCAGGGGTGGCAACACCTATAATGGACTGGGCCTTCCCCCATCAATTGCTAATTAAGAAAATGCCTTTCACTGGGTGGTGGCGCACGCCTTTAATCCCAGCACTAGGGAGGCAGAGGTAGGTGGATCTTTGAATTTGAGGCCAAAAAGACCAGGGCATGGAGGAGGGGGTGCCTTACAGCTGGATCTTATGGAGGCGTTTTCTCAATTGAGATTCTCTCCTTTCAGATAACTCTAGATTGTGTATGATTGACATAAGCCTAGCCAGCACAGGGCACTAGGGAGTCAGGGGAGATCAAGGTGGGATTGGTTCAAGTGAAAATCCAGCTACATAACCATGGGACATAGCCCCTTTCCACCGTATTAGTTTTCCTTACTCATAATTGCCTTCACCTTGAATGTATATCATGCTGTGCTAAGGCCAAGCCCTTTTATATAGAACCTGAGTGATCTTTTGCCATTCTAGTTCCAATAGAATCCTGACCCTTCTGAAGCTTCATGAATACATTCTTTACTCTTGGTCTTCCAAACTCCCACCAGAATGGCCTGTTAAATTCTGCTTACAAGATTCTAGGATTTCTAGCTGGAAGTTCTAACCTCTTTCACATTCTTCCTTCAAACCAGTTCCAAAGGCCTGTGAACCACATGGTCAGGTTCATGACGGTGACTGTCCCTCTTGATACCAGTTTTCTGTATTCATTACCTTTTCTTGGTATGTAAAATACCTGACTTGGGCAACAATTTAAGGAACAGTTTGTTCAGGCGTGGTTTGAGGGTTCCAGCCTATCATGGTGGGGAAAGCATGCATGGTGATGGGAACTTGAGTTAGGGAATGACATTGCATCTGAAGCCTAGAAGCAGAAAGGTCAAACCACTGTTCATCAGCCTGATCTGCTCATTTTCCCTGTTAGTCAGTCTGGGTACCCCATTGGTATCCAGGGTGGGTCTTCCCTCCTCAGTTAAGCTTCTTTGCAGATGTCCTCATAGATAACATGCCCAGAGATGTGTCTCCTTGGTGATTCCAAATGCAGTCCAGTTGACAATGAAGACTAATGGCTACGGTGGGTACATATGACTTATGCATATATATGCACACACCTACGGATGCTTTATTTGTGTTTACATCTGTTTATATCAAACTAAGCATGCCTTCATGGTGATGACCTCAGTTCTAATCTGGGAGTTTTGGAAGCAGGACACCTTCTCTCCTCTTTGTCTCTGACCTCCCACTCCAGGTTGAGAAACCTGGTTTCTGCCATTGACCATCTGTTCATGAGCCGCTGAATTCCGGTTTCCTGGTGTTGCTTTCAGGGCTGCCGAGCTTTCTCAGCTATCACGCTAGAGCTGTATTGCCTGTTGTCTTTAGTCCTGCGATTCTGCTCTTCCACAGTTACTCAAGCTAGCACAGCACCTTGCTTCTCTGATGCTTTGCCTTTACTAGATATTGTCTATAATTCTATAGCATTCTCTTTTGTTTTGATAGGGTCTCCCTGTATATCCTAGATTGCTCTGGAACTTACGTTGCTCAGGCTGGCCTCAAACTTGAAATCCTTCTGTCTCAGCTGTCTAAGGGTTATGGATGTGAACCCCCATACACAGTAATTTTAGTTCTTTAAAATAGAACTTACACAGTGTCTCTGCCTATGTAAATCTCATCTTAATTTAAATTTGTAGAAATAACCAGGCAGTGGTGGTGCACACCTTTAATCCCAGCACTTGAGAGGCAGAGGCAGGTGGATCTCTATGAGTTTAAGACCAGCCTGGTCTACAAAGCAAGTTCCAGAACAGCTAGGACTGTTACACAGAGAACCTGTCTTGAAAAAACAAAAAAAAAATTAAATTTGTAGACATAAATTTATTTGGACACTTTTATTCATTGAGGATATAGTCAAGATTTTTAGATCTAATATGCATTTATGACTGGAAATTTTATAATATTCTATTCTCAGCTAGGACAATCATATTGATAAGGGCAGTCCAAACATTCACGACCAAGTAAATCTGGCGTATGGGTACAAGTATCTCCTGCTACCTAGTTTACCTAAAGAGAGAACCCTCCACAGGGAGTGGGAAAGCAGAGCAGAGCTTCAGGGTCTTATCCACGTCAGCTTTTTATCTCATCTGTAATGGCTGCTAACAGATGAGCATGCATGTATGTGCCTTAGGACCATTTATCAGCACCCCAAACTGGCTAATTCTTCCAAATGTTACTGTGGCATAGATATGTAAAATGGCAATTAGATGACTTTAAACCAGTTTTTTTTTAATTTTTTATGGTTTATTTAACTTTTATTTTATGTGCATTGGTATGAAGTGTCAGATCCCCTGGATTTTCAGACAGTTGTGAGCTGCCATGTGGGTGCTGGGAATTGAACCTGGGTCCTCTGGAAGAGCAGTCAGTGCTCTTAACCACTGAACCATCTCTCCAGCCCCTTTAAACCAGTTTTATTCTGAGCTAGCATAATGCATATGTTGGCACTCCCAGAGTGATTAAAATAGTAACCCCTTCAGATATTTTGGATTGGTGGGCTTTCCTGAAATCCCTAACTTATTCTCTTGTTCCTGAGTCCTAGCAGCTTCCCGTTGTGTGGGAAAAGGCATGATGCAGCCACCTCTCAGGACAGCCCTGCTGAGATTCCCATTTTGAACTGACGTCATAGCATGACCAAAGTGCTCTGCGAGCACTTACTGTAATTATTGTTGTTGTTCTGTTCTTGCTAATAACCTTATTTATACCCCGAAATTATAATCATGCAAAGAAAGATTAAAACAAGATGTGCGAGTTGCAGAGCTGTTTGCCTTGCAAATGGTCACCCTCGGAGTTCTCTGAGATTGCCCGGGTTAATTGAAGCTTCAGTTTTCGCTGTAGTGCAGTCGATACTTAAGTGTTTCTTACCTGACGGCTTCTACTCTCCGAAATAGTGCAGCAATAGCACTTTAATTCCCTCTCATTAATGCTAGCCTCTCAGGTGATGTTTAGTGTGGCTCTGTCTAGATGACGTTTGTGCCTCTGAAGGAAACCTCTCCCCCAGCTTCCCAGCTGAGAAGAAAGCAAAACACTTACAGAGGTAATTTGTTCATTTAAAAGAGGCCCGGAACCCTGGAAACTCTGAAGGGGAGTTAACTTTCAAGTGGTGGGCAGACACTGAGCATATGACTAGCACGATTCTCTCCCTTGGGTTTCAGGGAGCCGAGACAACTGGGAATCATTCTTGGGGAGTCTTACAAATAGGTTTTGCCTGGAAGCAGCACAGTGCTCCAGGGGTAATTCTTGAGCGTTTCCCACAAACGGGATTTCTTGCTCTGTTTCCTTGGAGTTCCTCTCAGCACTGAAGTCTCCCTAAGTTAAGATCCAGCTTAAAAAGCGGGGAAGTTAAGACTTCTTTCCTCCACTCCCTAGCTGAGCTGCTTGCTCAGTGGAAGAACCTGAGGTAAAATGGTACTTTCTTTCAGGGATGCAGGTATCTTGAGGGCTGAGCACTGGGGAAGAAAGGACTCTCCTCATGTGGGGTGGGACTCCCAGCTGCATTCCTTCTTGGCTGTTTGATGAAGGCTCAGGAGAAGCTACAGAGATGAGAGAGGAGGAGGGGGAGGAGGAACTCTGATCCTTCTTAGGTCAGTTGCAAAAAATTAGTAAAAATCAGTACTAGGATACCTTTGATATTTATGGTATTCAAAAGTAGTAGGCAAATGAGTAGATGGATGGATGATAGATAGATAGATAGATAGATAGATAGATAGATAGATAGATGCATACATACATACATACATACATATATACATACATATATACATACATACATACATACATACATACATAAAGATATCAAGGCTGTCCCAACAAAAAAGGACAGAGCATGGGGAGGGGGAAAAGGGGAACATGGCCTCTATTCTTAGACTGCTTGCATTGGAATCAAGATTTCATCAATTCCTAGTTGAGTGATATGTAACTGTATTTGTTACTCCAGGTCAGAGCATGAGTTTTCTTTGTCCTTTATCCCCCCCCCCAAATAATACCCTTTGATGGAAATGAAGGTTACAGCTAATTGTGATTTAAAATATTTGGGAATGGACTGAAGAGATGACTCAGAGGTTAAGAGCACTGGTTGTTCTTCTAGAGGTCCTGAGTTCAATTCCCAGCAACCACATGGCAGCTCACAACCATTTACAATGAGAGCTGGCTCCCTCATATAACATGCAAGCATACATGCAGGCAGAACACTGTACACATAATCAATCAATAAATCTTAAAAAATATTTGGAACTGGCCTGGTTGTCCAGGGGGCTCATGGAGGATTTAGAGTTCAAGGACTGCCTGGACTACAGACGGACTTTAAATCTAGCCTGAGTAACCTAGTGGGCCCTCTCAGAAAGAAGTTTTTAAAGGGTGCTGGGGATCGGGGAAGGGGCTATTACTCAGGAGTTGAGCACTTGCCTAGAATGTGTGAGGCCCTTGGTTCAATCTCACACCACACCAAAAAACAAAACAAATAACTTTGGGGTGGGGGTGGAGACTGTCTCTGCACTGAACATATACAGACTGTTTTCTTACCATTATTCCCTCGGTTGTATAGCATAGTAGCTGTGTCTACAACATTTACAGTGGATTCAGCATTGCAAGCCTTGGGGGATAGGCAGATGGAGGAAGGGCTTCGGCCTGGCCTTCCACTTTGTAGCAGGTGTCCTCAACACAACAAAGGTAAAGTCAGGCGGGAGATGGCTCTGTAACTAAAGTGCTTCTCATATAAGCATGAGGACCTGAGTTCAGTCCTAAGCATCCATGTCAACAAAACAAAACAAAATCCTGGGCCTGGTGGCACGGAGGTGGGGATAGGAGGATCCCTGGGATTCACTGGCCAGACAGAGACCTTGCCTCAGAAAAACAAGGGGAGGAGGGAGATGGTTAAGTGAGTAGGAACACTTTAAGGACCTGAGTTTGAATCCTCAGGCACCCACATAAAAAGCAGGCACGGCCATGTGTGCCTGTAGCTCCAGTGTTGAGAGGTGGAGACGGGGATCCCGGAAGTCTAGCAAACCCAAGAGTAAGCTCTGGGTTTGATCAGAACCCGTCTGAAGAGAATGATACTAACACCCAATGTTCCTGTCTATCCTTTGTATGAGTGTGCTTGGACACAGGTGCGCGCGCACACACACACACGTACACGGACATACATGCACATATACACACAAAAGAAAAAAGTAAACTGAACTAAACTTTAAAGGGAGGGTGTATATAGCTTTCCCAAGAACACTCCTGTTTTGAATGAACGATTTGAACTTTTATAGATTTTGATCCTGGGGTCATGGACATCAAGGATCAGTACCTTGAACATATGACACACTTAACTTTTTTTTAAATTGAGTCTTGTATGAAGAATGAATTGGAAATGGTGCTTTAATTCCTTTTTTTTCAATTTGCAAAATCTATAATGGATTATTTTCTATAATCAAAACCTTCCTTTTTTAGTAAAAAAAAAAAGGTAAAGTAAATAAAACTATTGTTTTACGGGCATAAAATTTGCAGTTATTCCAGAAGTGCTTTTTTTTTTTTGTGTGGTCAGGACTATAGCTCAATGGTAAAGTCCTTGTTTAACACCTTGGACTTAATCCCCAGTAACACACACTCACACACACACATACACACACACACACACACACACACACACACACACACACACTCGCTCACACACACGGCATGAGAGCATTTTTATGTGTATGAAGTACATTTACCAACCCCAGTAGACTGTGCTGTAGTTGGTGTGGGTCTGCAGTTGTATGGATTACTGTAAAGGGGGATACACTTTAGTGGAGGGCCAGGCATTGGGCAAGAGCTGTGGACTGGAGCAAGCTGTTCCCCATAAGCTATCCTTTCTGGTCAGGGTTGCTGCGTCTCTAAGTTTAATGTGGTGATGGTGGTGGTTGGCCCAGTGTTTGGCTATAGGCCAGTGGGTATCAAGACATCTTGTCCTTAGCTTGTCACACCCTTTACTGGACCCAAGCCATTTTATGCATTGGTTTTTTTTTTCTCCCTTAAATTCTAAGGTAGGCAGATACTTACTGTCTTAGTGTTCTATTGCTGTGAAGACACCATGACTAAAGCAACTCTTACAAAGGAAAGCATTTAATTGGGGTGGCTCGCTTACAGTTTCAGAGGTTAGTCCATGTCATCATGGCAGGGAGCATGGCAGCATGTAGGCAGACGTGGTGCTGAAGAAGTGTCCGGGAGTTCTATATCCAGATCTGTAGGCAGCAAGAAGAGAGAGACCCTGGGCTTGGCATGGGCTTTTGAATCCTCTGAGCCCACCCCCAGTGACACACTTCCTCCACTGAGGCCATACCTCCTAATCCTTTCAAATAGTGACACTGCCTGGTGACCATGCATTTAAATATATGAACCTGTGGGGACCATTCTCGTTCATACCACCACAGCTGCCTACAGCTAGAGCTGGCAGGAAGCCAGTTGGCTAATCTCAGTATACTTCTGTGACTTTGGTGACGTAACCAGTGCTATTGGTGATGACACTGTCCATCTGGTGCTTGTGTGAGCTTTCTCTCCCTCCTGGGTTTCTGTTCCTTAATGACTGCTTCAGCCAGCTGGCTATGAAGTCTTGACTCGGAGCTCTAAAGGGCTCACAGTTCACCTTGGCCCTTACAGGATTCACGTGGAAGGGTCACCGCCAGGTGCTAAGCTGAAGATGGGACAGAGGAAGGAAAAGAAAGGCCGCTTGGTGACATGTGGCACATTTGTTTGAGCTAAGTGAAGGGTTTCACCACATTTCCAGCTGCAAAGGTAAACAAAGCTCCCAGCAGCTAAGGAGGCTGTGTGGAGGTCTTGCTGCTTTATCCCCTGCTCTGAACGGGAGAGCACAAACTAAATACAGTTCGTCAATGATGGGGATTCCTCCTGAGACACCTGTCAGTAGATGGCTTGTTATTATGTGCACGACAGAATATACTACACCAGAATAGATGTTACAGCCTCCCTTTCTACCTAAGCTGTATGCTGTAGCCGTCCTGATAATAACCTATGAACAGTGTTCCCGTACGGCTGCCATGGCTACTGTAACACAACAGTCTTTGTCTGTCTGCGCATAGGAAAGGTGGGGTAAAATACCAGGTGGTGGGAAGGTTTTTTTCCATTAAACCCTTTTTCCCACTGTGATATTAGGGAAACTACTATATGCAATTTGTCTTTAACCAGCATATTGCTATGCAGCTCATGACTGTATCAGCCTCAGCAATTAAAGTATAATAAGAAATGCTCAGAAAACCCTAGGCTTTCCCTCCTTGATAGCCTCAAATTTTATCCCTAGCAAATTCTTTATAATCTGAAAATCTAATGGGAAGCACTTTCTGTGGGAAAATTGTACCATAATGATGTGGCCATATTCAAACCTTTTTTTTTTTTTCATACAAACTCATTTTAATTCTCCCAATGATGCTAGCCTCAAAAGAGGAGCTGAGAAGTGTTCTCATCTGCTGTAGGGTTTTGTACTGTTGGTATTGGTTTTTGTTTTTGTTTTTCTTAAATGTTTGGCATTCACTAGTAGCTCTCTTTGTAGGAAAGCTGTTTGGTTTTTATTGAGGGAAAATAAACCTAAAGATTTCCCGTTTGAATCCGTCTTAAGGGTGTGGTTTGCAGGCACCGAGCATTCACATTGCACAAGGATAACCAGCACCGTCTCTAGGACTTTTCATCTTCCCCAGCGGAAACTGCACCGGCTTCTTAGTCTAGCTGGTTCTGTTTTTGATTCCTGTATGTGGGTTTTGTTTTGCTTTGCTTTTTGAGACATAGTTTCACCAGGTTGGCCTTAACCTTTGCTACTCTTACATCAGCCTCCCGAGTGCTGGAATTACAGGCACGTGCCACCATATCTGACTAGCTTCCTCTTACAATTATGTATCTTTAAGGTGTGCAGTAAGACATTTTCACATCACTGCATGTATGTTGCCCTTTGTGTGAGTGTGTGTACGTATGTGTGAACATATACTTTTTAAAATTAAATTTAAGGTTAGCATATAAAGTATTTTATTTCACCATGACATCCTCATACATGGGAAGAATACAAACTTGGAAATCTGTGTTGGCCCTATCGCGCTAGGATGCTCCTCCCGCATACACCTGAATGCTCTCCACCTGTGCCTGCTAGTGTTTGCACTTCCCGTTCTCTCCTCTGCAAGCCCCACTGCACTGTTACTGGATCTGGCTGCTCTAGGAGCCTCCTCTAAGAGGCACAGTAGGGCACGCGTGCTTTTGTGACTGCCCGGTTTCTAGCTCCAGTGTCTTTAAGATCCAGCTGTATTGTAACCTGTGTCCCAATACAGTGTTGGGTGTTCCCTATTCCTCCTTCGGAGAGCACTTCAGGTTACTTCACTGTCTACAGTGTCACTGTGAATCTGAGCGTCTCTCCCTGCTTTCCTTCCTTCTGGATGTATACCCAAAAATGGAATCTCTGGCTCTGGGTCTAATTTTTGGGAAGTTCACTATACTGTTTCCATAGCAGCTGCATCATTTTACATCCTATCAGAGTGTGTAAGGGTTCCAGTTTCCTCATGTCCTTGCCAGAACTTGCATTTTCTGATTTATTCTTTACCTATCTGAGCATGTATATGTACACACATACACACACACACACACTAAATATGTGTCCTGTTTTTATTTAAATTATAGGCTCATTTAATAAGTTTAGTCCTGCTTGAGGTTTTTTTTTTACTTGTGATGTTTTAGAAAGTTATTATAGGTATGTTGCTTTCCAACATTACTTATCCCATAAATAAATGAATAAAAAATTGTCTATAATATCCATTTAGTTTTTCAGTATCTATGAGGTCTTTTCATTCCTTTATGTCAAATAAGTACCATTTTTATGCAGTCAATCAAACAATCCACAAATAGCAGGGCTCTACTTAGAAGCTGGCAGTTTAGCGTGAGAAGTTTAAATACATTAAAATTATGAATTTAAAATATTTTTATGTTTCTATTAGATATATTAGTTATTTATTTAATTAAGAAGATAAATAGCAGTGCAGCACCAGATGTGGCTATTAAATATGATAAGGAAATGAAAGAAATAGATGTCTGTGTGGTTAATTAAAGAAGCAGCTGCCTAAACAAGGGAGCTGCCACATGCTCAGGCCCTGGCCGTGCTGAGCTTTGTCTGCCAGCCAGCAGCCTGCAAGCCTCATACTCCTGACATTTTGCTCAGAGCCGGTCTGGTTGTGTCTTTTTGTGTGTGGTCCTTTACAGTGAGAGAATCTTTGCCTTCCTTCCCTTTATTGAACAGCAGCTCGTGTCACGTGCTCACTGGAATCACATTTAGGCTTTCCTGGGTGGGAACCACTGTATCATTTCACACTTTTGAGCATGAATTACCGGCCTTTGTGGGTGTAATCAGTTTCTGCTCTCTGGCATTAGAGGACATTTTATGAATATATTTAATGCAGAAAGGTCTAAAGATAGTTTTGTAGGTAGAGTTTTATTGGTGTTGTGTGGCGTGCTGACTGTAGAAAGAACGAAGACACGTGATGGTAAAGGCCGGAGAAGGGAACAAACCAAGAGCTGGGGCAGGTACTGGCTGCTGCTTGCTGATGGAGCTGGTCAGCCTTTCCTGCTTGACTAAATCCCTACAGGAAAAACCTTGAAAATCATTGTGAAAGTATAGTGAGATGTTTTTGACATTCCGAAGTTCATTTTCAGCAGGATAGAAAGGGTGTTCACTACCTCTTGATTTTATGCCTGTTGCCTTGGTGTCTATGGGCTGGCTATAGCAGCAGGCCGAGTGTTGTGAGGAGCGCCTGAACCGCCATGCAGCAGCACGGTGTACACCAAGACTGTTGAACACTTTCCCATAAAGGCTTGAGAGTGATGTGTTTGCCAAAATAAACTTACGATGGCATAGTCTTTAAAATTTAAATTGTCAACTTAATTGTCAGTATCAGCTTCAACTAATGATTCTTCTCTTGAGCTAAAGTTGAAACATGCATGTTGTATGGGAAAATATACTTGCAACAGTATTATTGACCTTTTTTCTTTTTGGTTTTTCAAGACAGGGTTTCTCTTTGTAGCTTTGGAGCCTGTCCTGAAACTCACTCTGTAGACCAGGCTGGCCTCAAACTCACAGAGATCCGCCTGCCTCTGCCTCCTGAGTGCTGGGATTAAAGGTGTGCACCACTACTGCCCGGCTTATAGACCATTCTTAAAAGTATACATGTATTAATTGCTGATCCAGGAGCATGGAAGGTTTTTCCGTCATTTAGTATCTCTATAATTTCCTTTTTCAGAAGTAGGTCTGTAACAGACCTTTTTTTTTCTTTTTTGGTTAGATATATTTCCAAATACTGAGAGGAATTTTGAATGGTATGTTTTCCTAATTTCTTTCTCTGAGAGTATATTTCTGTTATATGTGGAATCTGTCTTTTTAAAATACTGATTTTTGTATTCTGCAATTTTATTGTGGGTGTTCATTAGGTTTAGGAGTTTTCTAGGGGACCCAATAGGGTCTTTTAAGTAAAGAACCATGTTGTCTGCTAATAGGGATAGTCTGACTTCTTTTCCTATTTTTATCTGTTTTATGCCTCCGTCTTGTCGAATTGCTACAGTTCACACTTGGAGTACTCTATCAAATCAGGGAAGGGAGAGTAGATATCCTTGTCCTGGTCCTGATTTTAAGGAAATGCTCTCAGTTTGTCTCCACTGATATATATATATATAATGCTGGCTATAGATTTGTTGGGATAGCGATGCCTCCATTTACTGTAATGCTGGCTATAGGTTTGTTGGAATAGCCTTTATTACTATGGGGCATGTTGCATCTGTTCCTGAAATCTCCAGAATTTTTCTCATGAATACATGTTGAAATTAATCAAATGTCTTTTTAGCATCAGTTGAAAGAATTATGTGGTTTCTGTCCTTAAGTTTATTTGTATTTTGTATTACATTTATTGAATTATTATGTTGAACCAACCTTGGCTTTTGGGATGATGCCCACTTGGTCATAATGTTTCCCAAATTTGGTTGGCAACTATTTTGTTGACAAGTTTTGCATCTGTGTTCCTCAAAGAAATTCATCTGTAGTTTTCATTTTCTGTTGTGTCTTTTCTTGGTCTTGACAAACTGTTTTAATTAGTCCTTGTTGACTAATTAGTTTAACTGTTTGTGACTTTGCAGGTCCTATTTAGCATGAATGTGATTTGGAGAAATTGTATTTGTCGTCTGAGGCAAGGAAAGGTGCCACACAGATGCCAGAGTGGTGTCCATCCGGTGGCCCCTCTGGGGTCACGGATTTTAACTGATCCAGCCAAAGTTTTTGAGCACAACATGTGGTGAGTTTCCCCCAGCATTCATTCATTCATTATTATTTCTTTGGGGCGCACATGCCACAGAGTACGAATGGAGGCCAGAGGACAGCTTTGGAAACTCTTTTCTCCTCATCCACCATGTAGGTTCTGGAGATCCAACTCTGATCAGGCTTAGCAGCAAGCACCTCTGCCCACTGAACCATCTCGCTGGCCCAATTTTTTACTTTTACATTTGATATTGTATATGTTTTTTAGATATATTTTTCTCACTATTCCCAAGGAAGAATTTTATTATTTGGTTTTTGAGGCAGAGTCTCTCTTTGTAGCCCTGGAACTCTCTGTGTAGACCAGGCTGGCCTTGAATTTAAGAGATCCACCTGCCTCTGCCTTCTGAGAGCTAGGACTAAAGGCATGCACCATCACACGCGGCGAGGAAGGAATTTTTTAGGTTGTAGACGTCCAGAAGCCAGCGTAACATGCTGCTGATTCTGAACTTCTTTGCAAATGGAAAGTAGCAGTTTCCAGGTACATCTGCTAGCCTTGGCGTCCGTGCAGGCCCCTGGCCCTTTGGGGAATTTTTGGGACCTTTTCTCTGTGGCCCCGTTGCTTTAACTTATCATCCTTCTGCCTCAGTCTCCTGAGTAGCTTGTATTAGAGGCCTCAGCCACCGGGTGCCCCACAGGCCCTCTTTGTACGTATTTGTCAAGTGCACGTTCAGTGCCCTTTGCTCCTCAGCATGACCCTGCTTCATGTTTTGAAGAAGACCATGCTATTGGGGAAGATGGGCGTTTATAAAAAGGCTAATAAGTGCAACACAATGCTTCAAATTCTAAGGGCTGAGTTTTATAGACTGTCATATAAGCAAAAACTTGGGGGGACGAAGTGGAAGAGAGGAGATGGGGGAAACTGTGGACTAGATGTAAAATAAATAAATTAACTAAGTTGTTTACAAAAAGAAATAACTTAGTACTGAGAAAATATGGACTTAGGAAAGGAACTTCTTTTCTGTTTTGAGACAGTTTCATGTATCTCGAGCAGGCTTGGGCTTACTCTGTAGCAGAGGCGGATGTGACCTTGACCCCTTGACTTTTTTGTGCCCACCTCCCAAGTGTTGGGATTGCAAGACGAGCCACCATGTCCAGCTAGGAAGATTTCTCAAATTGAGAAAACCTGAAATTCGGATTATATATTTTGCCTTCAGTGCTTGGAACAGTGTGTAACACGAAAGTATCTGTTGAGAGCTGAGTGTGGTGGTATGGGTCTTTATTCCCAGGAGAGAGAGGCAGGTGACTCTCTGGGCAAGTGTCTTTATAGCAAGTGCCAGACCAGCTAGAGCTATGGAATGAGACCATTTCCACCCTCTCCCCAACAGAAGTATTTGTTGATACATATCACATAGCTGGAGTAGGGTGAGTAGGGTATCCTGCTGGATAGAAACATAAGACAGATGAGGATGTAGAAGGCATTTTCAGGAGATGCTAAAGAACATTGTCTGCTTTTTTTTTTTTTTTAAGGCTCTTCCAGGAGATCAATGACCCTGACCTCCAGAGCCTTTTCTCCAGCAAGGTTGGGATGGTATAGGACAGAGGGGGAGTAGGAGCAAGGTTGCCTGTGGGACTGGACTCAGGCACCACACAGTCACTAGGAGGGATGACACTAGGTCCTGTATTTGCTGATAGCATCCTTGACAGTGAAGACTATAAAGGAAGAATAAAGAGGAATTGGCAGAATAAAGGGAATGGAAAAATTTGATTTTGAAGTTTTGAACTTAGATCACTGATAAAAATAGGTAAAGTCATAGTTTATTTTGGAAAGAAGATTATGTAGACATTTTAGATAAGCTTTTGAGAAGACATTCGGCTTCAAATGTCCAAATACCATGCTGGATCATAGCCAAGAGCTGAGAAGCAACTAAAATGCCTTGGATCCAGATCCCACTGCAGGGAAGAAGATGATGTGTGTGACAGGCCTGAAGATGTAACCGAGGAGGCTGCCAAGAGAGACTCAGCTCACTGCGCAGCCTGCTGTACAGCTGAGTTCTCTTCAGAGCTCCCTACCCAGGGCGCTCGTGGCTTCACACACATTGTGGAAAATCATCTCAGGACCAGTTAGTCTGAAGCAAAATCAGTGTTTATTCAGTAAAGTGTGGGGTTTATGAAGAACAAAAATAATACATGTTAGGGATGGGTGTAGTGGCATATTCCTTTCATCCTAGAGCTTAACAAACAGAAGCAACCAGGTCTCTGTGAGTTTGAGGCCACCCTGGTCTACATAGTGAGTTCTGGGACAGCCTGAGCTACATAGCAAGACTTGATCTATAAATAAATAGATAAATAAATAAATAAATAAATACATACACGTTGAGATTCAAGTGTTTATAGAGGGGGAGAGCAGGAGAAGGTTAGAAAGAATGCCCCAGTCTTAAGAAAAAGGTGGTTGTACAAACCAGAAGTGAGTGCTGCCTTCTGTCTTGTATTTTGAAAAGATAGACATACATGCATACGTATGGTTTTCATGGCTTTTAGAGTTATATTGTTCAAGAGATCTAAAAGATTAAATTATCTTATTTTGTTACACTTTTTCGTGCTTCTCTTTAAATTAGTTTTTGTTACGCCTATTTTTATCTAAAGAACTTTTCTTTAGTAGATGAGATTTTAAGGTGATTTATGAGGTACATGGTGCAGCACAGGGGCCTGGAGAAATGGTTTAGCATAGGTGCTGTGCCAAACCTGGTGGCCTGAGTTCAGTCCTGGGACCCACATGGTGGAAAGAAAGCCGACTGGCACAGCTGTCCTCTGGCTCCTCACACGCACTGTGGCACAATGAAAGTGTAAAACAGCTTTAAAATAAATGTCCAAACCTAGGGACGTTTTAAAGGTTAAAAGCATTCTTCTTTCCCATAGTCCACAGCAGATAAAGGCATATGTTTTTTACTATAAATGTGGTTCATACCTTTTAGAAAAGAGATTATAATCCTTTGCAGGTAATCTGGAAGTTCTGGTCAAGAGACTTAAACCAGATGCCAGGGTGAGGGATCCCTGCTCCTGCCTAGGAGTCCTTTCTTCTCCCTGTCTTTCTGTTTGCCTCAGACCTAGCCTAACAAGCAGGGTCTGTAGAGGTGGAAAAGCAATCTGGGGCTTCTTATAAATACAAGTGTGTATTCATTAGTTCTGTGATGCAGTAATGATAGCCACTAAGCGCATGTGGTCTCGGAGCATCTGACATGTGGCTAGTCTAAGGTTAGATGTGCTGCAGGGCTGGGGAGATAACTTCGTCTGTAAAGTCTTCCCACACAGGCCTGAAGACCCACGTTCCATCCCCAGAATACACCTGGGAAAAAAAAACAAACAAAACTGGACATGGTGTCACACAGAGCTGAAGAAGCAGAGAGAGGCAGGTTCCTGTTGACTGGCCTACCAGCCTAGCTGAATCAATGACCCCAGGGCTCTCTAGCTGTTGAGCGACACCCTATCTGAAAAAATAAGATGGAGGACCCCTGTTGAAAGTGCTGAGTTTGTCCTTTGGCCTCCACATGTACATGTGTGTGCATGAGAGTACACACACACACACACACAGATGTGCTGTAAGAGTTTGAAAAGTTAGCACAAAATAAAATTATCTCAAGTTTTATATTGAATTTCATGTTAAAGTGATTGACATGTTAGATATTTTGAGTTAAATGAAAAAGTTTATAAAAAATATTTTACCTGTTTTATTTTATTTTGTTCTATTTTTTTGAGTCTCATTATGTAGCTCCAGGTGACCTCAAACTCCTAATCCTTCTGCCTCAGCCTCCCCGGGGCTGGAATTAAAAACTTCTTTTCACTTGCAGTTGTTTTGTGTGTGTGTGTGCTTTGGTTTTTATTTGTTTATTTTTGTTAATTTTATTGAGGAGGTTGTGATAGGTTTTCACACTGTCAGGATGTCAAATTGTAGCTCAGGCTGTCGTGGAACCTGCTAGTAGCTCAGATTAGCCTCAAACTCACAGCAATCTTCCTGCCTCAGCCTTCTGAGTAACAAGATTACAGGTGTGAGCCATGCACATGATTTAAAAAGAAAAAAAGTTAAGCAGAAAGCTTGAAATTGTATGTGTGGTTTGTATTATATTTCTTGACAATTCACAAAGGCAGGTTAGAGCACCTTGACAGGCCGTTCCCAGTGTCTGCTGTTGTCACTTGTGAGACAGCATGGGTGCTCTCCCAGGCAATGAGAGCTCCAGAGGAACCCCTGGCCAGCGAGCACATGGCTTCTCCTGAGTCTCTAACCATTCTCTCTGCTGTGCGCTCTCTTCTCCATCTGCCGCCAGTCTCCGTGGAGCCCAGAATCCTTGCTTGCCGGCTTGTACATCCAGCCTTATCATGGATTCTTGGGAATCCAGCAGCCTTTGGTCCTGGAGGACTCACAACTTTGAGGGCCTGGAGAGTTACTGTGTCTCTTCAGCTAGAGATATGGAGATGTGGTCCAGGGCTTTCCATCTGAAAAGTGCTATGAGTCCTATCAGGAGCTAGAGCCAGTGGTCCTGGAGCTAGCCCAGCGGCTAAATGCCTTATTCAAGAGACATTTTAAAATGAAATTTCAATATTTAAAAGGTGAAAACACGGGCATGATGGTGCACACCCATAATCCCAGCACCTGGGAAGCCGAGGCAGGCGGACTACTTTGAGTTAAAGGCCAGCCTGGGCTATATAGCAAAATCTTATCTCAAAAAACCAAGGCGAATGAGTGGGTGGATGGATGTAAAAGCAGGCCACGTTGAACAAAGCAGAGACCTAGGACGTGTGCACCTGCATGCCAGAAGAGGGTATTCAGTTCCATGGTACATGGTTTGACGCCACCATGTGGTTGTTGGGAATTTAACTCAAGACCTCTGAAAGCGCTTCCAATGCTCTTAAATGCTGAGCCACCTCTCCAGCACCCCTCTCCCTTATTTTTAAAATTTATTTTTGGGCTAGTGAGATGGCTGAGCAGGTTGAGACACATACCACCAAACCTGGGAACCTGAGTTTGATTGCTGAGCCCCACATGGTGGAAGGAGATAACTGACTTCTGCAGGTTGTCCTCCGACTTCTTTATACCACCCCATCTCTCTCTCTCTCTCTCTCTCTCTCTCTCTCTCTCTCTCTCTCTCTCTCTCTCTCTCACACACACACACACACACACACACACACACAATCAATAAATGTGGCTTTCAACATTTATTGTTACTGTTATTTTTGTATGTTTTGAGACAGAGTGGCTTCAAGTGCTGCCCTTCTGCTTCAGCCTCCTGAGTGCCGTATTAGAGTGGTTAGCACACCATAGTCAGCTTGGTTTGGACTTCTCAGAAGATTTATAAGTTTATTCTTTTTTCTCCAAGTCTATAGTTCTATCCAAAATCTCTCATTTTTCTCCTTGTCTTCTTTTTTATTTTATTTTTCACAGTGCCTCAAAAACCCAGATTTCATTGTTGGTAGGAATTGAAATGCTGACAGAAAACTTGAGTTGTATAGATACACAAAACTATAAAAGCTTTCTATCGCCGGGTGGTGGTGGTGCACGCCTTTAATCCCAGCACTCGGGAGGCAGAGGCAGGCGAATCTCTGTGAGTTCGAGACCAGCCTGGTCTACAAGAGCTAGTTCCAGGACAGGCTGCAAAGTCACAGAGAAACCCTGTCTCGAAAAAACCAGAAAAAAAAAAAAAGCTTTCTATCTTTGGTAACCACAAGAAATAAACCGAAGTCCACTCAGACTGTGCTCCCTCCCTCTCGCCCTCCCAGAAGGGAGAGAAGAACGATAATCAATGGCAAGAGGCAGCTGCAGAAAAGCAGCACCTAGAGCCGGCTTCATGCTTAGGATTTCCTTGTCTTCTTTAGGAATGTGTTTTTTTTGTTTGTTTTGACATGTTTGATTTTTAAAAAGATTACTAGAAAAGTGCAGTTCATTGCAGGATCGGCGTGTGAAGACAGTACATGTGCATATAAACAAGACTGGGAGTCAAATGGTTAGCTGTGTCCTCTGAGCTGTGCACCCATGGTTTCTGTTTTTTTCCCCGTTTCTGTTTCTAAATGTCGTTCAGACTAGCAGAATTGATTTCATGACTCCCTAGAGGGTTATGACCTTTAGTTAAGAAAACACCGAGCTAAGGCATTTTCTCAGGAGACTCAGGTAAGACCTGGATGTTGCAACATGACCTGTTACATAAATCATGGGAATAATGGATCATTTCCAAGATCAGAAGAGGTACAGATGGCAGGAGTTCTCTTCATTGCATAATCTTCCTTATGTAATCGCTGTGTTTACTATCTGAGTCCATACCCTGTTGCATCCTCAGATCTTTAATACAGTTAATCAATAAATACTTCCTTTAGCTTTCTCTAGTCTGACTTACCACAAAAGATGGGATAATAATAGTAAAAACTTCCTATCTGGTATTGTAAGGATTAAATGATATAATGTAATATATATATATGTAAAGTGTCTATGTATAGGAAATAAGCAATATACCACTAAGAATTAGCTATCTTATTAGTATTATGATCTGTGTATGTTTTACATATAGTTTTGGTTATGAGCTTAGCCTTTAATGGCTGAGCCATCTCTTCAGCCCTGTACATTTTGTTTATACACTGTTTTCATGCTCATTGTTAGTTTGTATGATATTTTACAGTGAGCTTAGCTCTGTTCTGTAGTTGTAATCCCCGTATAATAGTGCCCAATAGTCATGTCTTAGTAGTAAATTGGTGTAAACCCAGAAGTTTATAACTAGGCTAAAAATTAATATAGTGGCCAAAGGTAGGCTTCAGAGTCCACGAGATCTAAATTCCTATCCCATGTCCATCCCTGCTCAATGGGCTTCGGAGTCTAGGAGATCTGAATTCATACCAGGTGTATATTGCTGTCCAGCTGCATAAGCAGGTTCATTGCTGGGACTCTTCTGTTTAAAGGAAACAATTCAAGTGTAGCTCTTTAGCAGCCCTGACTAGGGCTCCCTAAAGGCACCCCGATTATCACTGTCAGGTGGAGAATGGAGATGCAGTTACAAATAAACAGCACAAAGGACCTGCACCATCATGGTGACTGACGCACAGCCGAACCTTGTTCCCTAAAACAAGGTGGACTTTGACCTGAGCTCTGAAGGACGAGGAGTATCCGGATAGATGTTTCTTTCTTCCTTTTCTTTGTCAAGATTTAGATTTATTTTATGTGTTTGAGTGTTTCCCTTTGTGTATGTCTACATACCACATGCCTGTTAGCCATAGAGGCTAGAAGAGGGTGTCGAATCTCCAGGAACTGATTTAACAGACATTTGTGAGCCTCATGTGGGTGCTGGGGGCCAACCTCGGGTCCTCTGGAAGAGCATCCAGTGCTCTTACCCACAGAGACATCTTGCCAGCCCCCTAGGCCATTTTTGAAGCACTCAAATAGACCTGCTTAGTTAGGTGAGCGGCTTCATGCGCTGAGCGGCTTCATGCGCTGAGCAGGATGATATAATGAAAGAAGTGTCTCTGTGGTCGGATTCTGCCTGGAAAACATGAAGCCTGGGTTCACTTCCTAGCAGTAAGGAAAGCAGGGAGAAAATAGGAAAATTAATTTGGCTCTTCTTCAATTATTTAACCATTGTGACACATGGGATATGCTCTACCCTCACCATTGTTTGTGTGTGGATCCGTGTTTCATGCTAGCCTAGGTTCCGCGGAGCAGCCGAGAGGGCACACTCACTCTGCTAGTCTGTGATACACACGGGCCTTCCAGGAACAGAGGGGAAAGAAAAAGCATTCCTTCCTCAGCAAAGGTGGGTGAAAATTGGTAAAAACCAAGCAGAGCTATACCAACACAGTCCATAAAAGGCCATACATACAGAAAACTAGTGATTGAGGAAACTGTAAATTATCAGTTCTTATGTGACTCAGTGGCATCTGACCCACCGACATCCCTGAGAAGTTGTCCTGGGCAGGACAGTCGATTGCAGACTACAAGACTTCTTCTGATACTCAGCAGGGAATGGCAGAGGTTGAATGAATCCTTGAAAAGAAATGTTCCTAACTTCTTACAGGGCTATTTGTGACCTTAGCAAAACTCATCATTTTCAGGGCTCTGTGCTGACCTGAGGGTCCAAAGCTAGGAGATACTCCTTTAGAAATAGAGCATATCATACCCTAACTAGGTACGGAAGCATAGCACAGGGCCTGCATGAACCTTTAAACACTCGCAGCACAATGGCTGTTGAGATGTCAGCGTGGAGAAGGCCAAGGTGCGCTCCCCTCATGTGTTACACTGACAGGGGGATCTATAAGCCACCTCAGCTGTGCCATCCAAGTCCACCCATGGATGATAGAGTGGGTGGCGGAGGCACCAGTGGAAGGTGGTGCCTGCCCTGCTCAGGATGATAGAGTGGGTGGCAGAGGCACCAGTGGAAGGTGGTGCCTGCCCTGCTCAGGATGATAGAGTGGGTGGCGGAGGCACCAGTGGAAGGCGGTGCCTGCCCTGCTCAGGATGATAGAGTGGGTGGCGGAGNTCAGGATGATAGAGTGGGTGGCGGAGGCACCAGTGGAAGGCGGTGCCTGCCCTGCTCAGGATGATAGAGTGGGTGGCGGAGGCACCAGTGGAAGGTGGTGCCTGCCCTGCTCAGGATGATAGAGTGGGTGGCAGAGGCACCAGTGGAAGGCAGTGCCTGCTCTGCTCAGGCTCCAGGTGGTGCCACACCTACCTGCCCCACACCCAAAGTTGACATCACCAAATGACTAGCAACTGGAAAACCCTAAGTATTAGAGTGGTAGGACAAGCAGTCCCAGATTGGGGTGACACCTTCTGCCTCTGCCCTGATCACCAAAACCCTCAAAGAAACTACTCAGAGGCAGTGAGAATGGAAAAAAGATGTTAAGCAGGGTGGGAAAAGCAGTTTTAATGAGATTGTCAACCTTGCCAGACAGATTTTATCTAGAGAATGCCCTGGAACATTAAAGAAATGCCAACTCTTGGGCAGCAGTGGGGCACTGGTGTGCTCAGCTGCTTGATAACAGAGAAAACTACTTCAGTGGGGAAAAAAAAAATCACCTGACCAAACAAGGAAAAAAGCAGACTACAACCCCCATAGACGGTCTGTTACTCCGTGAGTCTGCCGGGAGCCCACCCCTTACCCCAGTCTTCCTCACTCCTTCTAGGCCACAGAATGGGAAAGGCCAGTGTCTAGCCTCTGAAATGGACCTTACCAGGAGCGATGGAAAGGTCTTTGAAAACAATACACTGTCTAGGAAGTTTTACCTCCAAAGTAAGGAGAAGAAAGGCGAGAGAAGAATGCAATATGTCATGTGAGTTAGTGTACACCTTCTAGTATTTCCTTCAAGGAGTCACGCATGCCTGGCCTTACACAGCAGGATTGTTCAGAATTGATCCATGTTGTTCAATTTATCAATGGTCTGTTCCTTTGTATTGATGATCTCATAACTAGAATATTTTTAAAGTTCTTGAAGTTTGATAATAAAAATCAAGTGAATAAAAATGAACAAAGACATCATCACTTTACCAAAGAAGACACTGTCAAGAAATAAGCTCATGGGAAGATGCTCATTATAACTAGTCGTTAGAGCAATGCAGATTAGACTCACAGTGAAAGACACCTTCCTACTCGTTAGGATAGCCAAAATTCAAAATACCAACCATACCAAGTGTTGGTGAGAGTGGAAGGACTAGAACTTTCTACACTGCTGGGGGTAATTCCACTTTGGAATATAGCTTGGCAGTTTCTTGAAAACCTAAATGTGTACCCGCTATTGATACACAACATGGGGCTGGAGAAATGGCCGAGCGGTTAGAGCATTTGCTGTTCTTCTAGAGAAACTGAGTTCAGTTCCCAGCACCATGTCAAACCGCTCACAACCATCTGTAACTCCAGTTCCAGAGGATATAACACACTCTTCTGCACACATGTGGCAAGCATACATACACGTGAATAGAAATTTAAAAAGATATGCACAGCATGTATGAACTTTCAATTCCTGTAGTGAGTAAAAGGCTTTCTAGATGGAGAATATAGTAGTCTCCCTCGTCTAGTTTCAGTTATGTTGGCTAGTTGCAGCTTAAACCTGTGTGTTTGAATTGTGTTCACTGCAGTGCAGGGTACTTTCTGTACACATCTATAAAACACAAATTAATTTTTAGAGATAAACAGCAGATCAGTGAGTGCTCTTGAGGGCAGAGTGACCTGGTGAGAAGGGGAGGGAGAGAGATGAAGGAATTTTGTTTTGTTTTTCAGGTTTTCTCGTGTTTATTTGAGGCATGATCCCATCATGTAGCTCAGGCTGGCCTCAAATGCTCACTTCGCCTACCTCATTCTCCCCAGTTCTGGAGACGGTAGGCTGCTACATTTTATATGTATAGCATTAGTTGAATTTGAATTTTAAGGAAAGAATGCCCCTTTCCTTTGGCTCTTTCTTATCTACCTGGCCCATTGTATGTGCTTTAGTATAGATTAGAACCCCTCAACAATTTTGGGTTTTACCCCATCATCTTGACCAGTGGTTCAGAGTTCAGCATCTTACATGTAACAGGATTCCCAGTGAATGTTTCATTAGAGAGCTCAAGACTGCTGGCCACCTCAGGCTGGCTCCCACCCCATTGTATTCCGATGTGGAGACCTCGGATTTTTCCATTATGTCTCTTAGTCATTTAGCCCTGAGGAAGAAACTGTCTTTCTATAACAGTCATCAGGATATATTGACGGCTGAAAAGAGAAGTGGGCATCCAGGAGTCAGTGCTATAAATTAGCATAAATAGTGGAAAAGCAGGTTTAATTGAAAGTAGTTCACTTATTAGCTGATAACACCTGTAACCGTTGCAGCTCATCCATTCTGGGAATCACATTCCTGAACTAATTAACGTCTTTGAAATCATGACACTTCTTACAGTTGATGACATCTTACTGTTGTAATTGGAGGAGGTTTTATTTCTTACAGGTACAGAAAATAATAGCATCTTAGTTTGATGAAGTAGAATAATTATAATTTCAAGTACTAATTTGAATACTGTTTTGAGAAGTGTTAGTCTTCCTTGATTAATATAAAGCAGAAAGACACATACATCAGGATTTATATGCAGAGTATTTGTTACCCTGTTAGAAAAGCAATAAACCTGTTTGATACATGGGTAAATGGGCAGTGGATATAGAGAGTTGAACTAGGAGGAAATACCTGTGAGTAATGGGGGGAAATGTCAATAGTAAAAGATATCGGTTGACACAATAAGATGCTTTTTAGACAGACGCAGTGTCACATCCAAAGGCAACACTCTTAAGTTTGATGACAGCAAGGTCTACGAGTAAATTCCAAGTTGTATACCGAGACCCCGTTTCAAAAATCAAAACAAAACAAATAAACCAGAAACAACAAGACACCTTTTTAAATACTTTTAATTTTCACACAAAAGTAAGGGAAGGAAGGAAAATAAAAAGAAAAAGAAACTCAACATAGCAGCCCTGGTAATGTTGTGAATTTCACTTCTTTATTACTAAACCTACTCACACATGTATGTAGTGACTTCTGATCACACACTCACACATCCTCTCTTACCCCACACCAGCCCTCATGAACCCCTCTCCTCGTGTCTTTAGATTGTTCTTTTGTTTTGTGACCCACTGAGTTTAAGCAGGGCCTTCTTCCTGAGCATACTTGGAGCGCTGTCCACCAAAGCATGGGTTGTTCTCTGGTGACAACAGCGCTGAAGACCATGACACCCCCCTATCCAGTGTTCCCAAGAGAAGGAGAGGGCCCCTGTCCTTCTCAGCCACATGCTTCTGACTAGGTATACACAGGACCGGGCATGAGGTCCCTCCTATGAAGGAGCCTCAAATCTAGTCAGAACCAGTGGTTCCCTCCTGACCCTCCGTACCACTGTTGCACAGGGAGCACGTCTGTCTTGCCAGTAGGTTGGTATTGTAGCCTACATCATCTGCAGCTAAGCAAGATGGGTAAAGAATTTTCTCCCTCAGCTGCCTACACAATAGCCCCTTCTGGGTCTATGCAATCTACCAGGCAAGGAGGGATCTTCCAGTTCAGTCTTTGTCTTGCTACCAAGGTGGGTGCTGACTTTATTCAGCCTAAGTTGAATCTATAGGTCCAGTGAGAAGCCAAGACCACTGGCAACAGCCTGTGTTGTTTGGGGGTTGCTGAGGCCTGACCAACTCCGAGAATATCCCACGCCTGGCATGGGGATTTTATTTGATCACCCATGGCTTCTGGGATTGTCATTGTTCAGCTATGCAGGACACCTCCATTCAAACCCTCTCTCTATATGTACACACACGGGACATGTATGTGCATATATATGCTAGGGGTAGTAGGCATCATGTGACTTCTTTGCACTTCCTTAATTTTATAAGTTACAATTTTGTTTAGTCATTTTTTTCTTCTTTTGTCTCTCTGCTCCTTTTCTCCCACTTTGATCTGAATCAACTTAATGCTTTGTGTTCTGTTCCCTCTACTGACTCTTTAGCGGTTTGTTTTTTGCATAATTTTAGGGGTTACTCTAGGCCAATAGTTTCAAACACTTTGGTCACAAGACCCCTTAATACCTTAAAGTTACAGAGAACCATAAAGACTATTATTTATGTAAATTGTGTCTGTTGATATTTTTATAGTAAAATTAAAATATTTGTTCGAGCTAGGGACGTACACCTTTAATTACATAACTTAGGAGGCAGAGGCAAGTGAATCTCTGTGAGTCCCAATGAGTTCCAGGCTAGCTAGGGCTACATAGGAGCTCTCAATAACTAAAAACCAACTCCCCCAAATATATATGTGTGTGTATGTATATATTATATGTGTGTATATATAGTTGTTCATTTCAAAACAGTAGTAAAACCATTGCATATTAATTCAAATTATATGTGCTAAAGAAAATATCTACAAATTCTCAGAAGTATAGTGAAAAGATTGTTGCTCCCCTAAGAGTTTACGTGTCTCTCAGCATCTGGTTTGGCCGAGGAAGCTGGGATCTCACACCTGCTTCTACATTCAGATTCTTTAACATGTTTAGGTTGAATGTAGGAAGCAAATGTGTCCTTGCGTGGATATGTACTTATAAAGCAGGATAGTCTTCATACCCTTTCAGAACAATTTGTATTTGTTTCTGTGTTTACTTCGGTAATAGGATTGGGCCTTGAACACGACAGGCAATACTTTGCTAATGAGCGACCCCAACAGCCCATTTTATACTTAGTGTCTTGAGCTGCCCAGGCTGGTCTGTAGCCAAAGGAAGCTTTGAACTAGCCCTCCTCAGCTTCCCAGCTACTGAGGGCTATAGGCCTGCACACCCAGTCCCGCCTAAAGCTCTTCTCCATATTCTACCAGGTATCAGCGGCCGTTCCTTAGATACAGCATGGGTTCTAAGCCATAGGAATACCCACTCATGTTCTGTGGTGTTAGAACCTGTTGTGCAGTGTAACATATGGGCCTGCTCGTTGGGGTTTCTGTCCCGCCCGGTACCTCAGCCGTTTAGTCCCAGAGAAAAATCACACAGAGTCTGCATTAGGTTATAAACTGATTGGCCCATTAGATCAGTCTTCTTACTAGCTCTTATAACTTATATTAACCCATTGTTCTTATCTATGTTAGCCACATGGCTCGGTACCTTTCTCAGCTGGGCAGCTCATATCCTGGTGGACTGGGCAGGAGTCCGGGAAGAGCTTCCTTCTTCCCAGAATATTCCTGTTCTTCTTGTGCCACCTCTACTTCCTGTCTGGTTTTCCCGCCTATGCTTCCTGCCTGGCCAATCAGCGTTTATTTAAAACATGATTGACAGAATACAGAATTGTCCCCCACCAATGGAGTCCTTACCTGTTCGCCATTTCACAACATTGAGCATGGATAAATTTGATGAGATTGATGTTCTGTTTTATGTAAAATTCCCAAATGTTAACACACTTCATTGTACAATATTTAAAAAATCACATTTGTTATTATCACCACCAATCTCATCAGAAAACTATGTAAGTATCAGGAAGCTATCAGAGTCGTGATGGTAGACATGAATTTTCAAAAATTCTAACTCAGAGCACCAGATTATCGCCGGCAGCTAACACTAGCATTTGTTTCTCTTGAAGCGATGGGCTATTTCATCTCCCTTTAAGAAAACATATGCATATGCCCAGATAACTACAGTTTTATTTGGAGTTGTTCTTTCAAGTAAAAATAGCATCCTGTAAAAAAGTTGTTTGCCTCAGTGCTCAGACACACAGGAAAGCAGCTCCATCTGTATCTTCAGGTCATCACGTTGCAGTGTGAGCACACCAGGGCTACCCCTCTGCAGTGTGAGCACACACCAGGGCT
>JAQHUG010000090.1:5983100-6016134 GCA_028555095.1 Dicrostonyx torquatus | reverse complement strand
CAGGGCTTCCCCTCTGCAGTGTGAGCACACACCAGGGCTTCTCCTCTGCAGTGTGAGCACATCAGGGCTTCCCCTCTGCAGTGTGAGCACACATCAGGGCTTCCCCTCTGCAGTGTGAGCACACACCAGCGCTTCCCCTCTGCAGTGTGAGCACACACCAGGGCTTCCCCTCTGTAGTGTGAGCACACACTAGGGCTTCCCTTCTACAATAGGAGTGCACACCAGCGCTTCCCCTCTGCAGTGTGAGCTTACACTAATGCTTCCCTCAGGTCATCGGACCGCAGTGTGAGGAACAGTCTGTATATGAGGCCTGCTTTGCTAGATCAAGTACTAAAAAGAATGTTTCCAAGGGTCAGTGATTTTATTTATAATTTATTTATTGGGCCAGCTATGGTGGTGTACATACTTAATTCCAGGACTCAGAAGACAGATGGATCTCTTTGAGTTCAGTACAGCCTGGTCTATGTAGTGAGCTCTAGGATAGCCAAGGATACACAGAGAGACTCTGTCTCAACTAAATAGATACATAAATGATTAATAAAAGTAAAATAAAGTTTATATTTGTGTTTCTGAGGATCAAACCTAGGCTTTGTGGATGCCAGACAAGCAAGTTACCACTGAGCTCCTAGGTGCCACCTGATTCCCTCCTGAGGGTCTGTGGACCTCCCCATAGACCTCACCTTTAACATCCCAACATCTCCAGATGGAGGGCAGGCCTCCAACACATGAGCTACACTCGGACCATAGCAGTATTGTGCCAAGTATTCCTGCCTTGAGCTTTCGCATGCTGCTCAGCTAGAATGACTTGACTCTTCTACAGCACTCATCTGTTAAGTGTGGTGGTGTATTTTAAATTTCAGTTACCGCGTGTGGGTTTATTATAGACTCCCCCTTTCAAAAGAATTGCTTCCATTTCTTTGTGGAGATTTCCATACCCATTCATTATGACAGTCTTTCCCTTTGAATCTGTTTTCCCAGGTGGGCCTCAGTAACCCAGGTGAACCTCAGTAACCCCAGGAGGGCCTCAGTAACCCCAAGTGGGCCTCAGTAACTCTAGGTGAGCTTCAGTAACCCAGGTGGGCCTCAGTAACCCCAGGTGAGCTGGAATATTCTTTAGGTCTTACACTTTAAAGCTGCCTTTCTGTCAGGTATACAAATTCCTACTCTGGTAGCAGATTCTCCGTCCTTGTTTACTGTAACATTAGGGCCTGCTCATTGCGGTTTCTGTCCCGCCTGGTACCCCACAGCCGGCAAGCCCCAAAGAAAATTACACAGAGGTCTCCATAAGATTATAAACTGGCCCATTGGCTCAGGCTTCTTACTAGCTCTTATATTAACCCATAGTTCTTATTTATGTTAGCCACATGGCTCGGTACCTTTTCTCAGCGTGGCAGATCACATGCTGCCTCTCTGGTGGTCTGCGCAGGAGTGCAGGAAGAGCTTTCTGCTTCCCAGAATTCTCCTGTTCTCACCTCTACTTCCTGTCTGGTTTTCCCGCCTGTACTTCCTTCTGGCCAATCAGCATTTATTTAAAAAATGATTGACAGAATACAGACAATTCTCCCGCACCAGTTTACTGTCTGCTTTGTCACTTTATTGACACATCAAGCCCCCGTGTATTGTGTGATGGCTATCATGAATGACATCCTGCATGGAGCCTGGATCCTGATACCTCCTTCAAAGATGAGTTATTGTTTGCCAAGTTCCCACCAGATGCTGCTTGGGTCACGTTCAAGTTGTTTTGTTTTCATTTGGGCATTGTTTTCTTGCTAAGTAAGTCAGGCTGCCTCAAACTTGGAATTCCCCTGTTTGAAGTGCTAAAACACAGGCATGCATCACCATGCCCTAAGCCTTTCTTTTCCGTGCTGTTAGGTGAGTGGTGTCAGCACTCCCTGTTGTCTAGGTCAGTTCTTAGTTCTTTCTTCAATACATGGCCAACTACCTGAGGTGTTGAACCTGCCCCACTGTGTAGCTCCAGGATCTCCACATACCAGTGCTCACCCCTAGAATCCTCTCT
Organism: Dicrostonyx torquatus; assembly: GCA_028555095.1. Classification (NCBI taxonomy): domain Eukaryota; kingdom Metazoa; phylum Chordata; class Mammalia; order Rodentia; family Cricetidae; genus Dicrostonyx; species Dicrostonyx torquatus. Next base: position 6,014,117 of record JAQHUG010000090.1, on the reverse strand, counting down.
TCCTGCCTGCTTCTCTGGAGCTTCACCCTGCGGCTGAGGACACAGAAACCTAGCAGCGCTCTCTGCAGGCTGCAGGTGTCCTGCCTCTGAACAGCAGCTCTGATCCCTCAGGGGGACATCGTGGGCTCCACCTCTACCCCACTGCAGAGAAATGTTTTTCTTCATAGAGGATGCCTGCATGAGCATGAGGACTCACCCTTTGTGTTTCTCTTCCCTTAAGGGCCATGGTCCTACACCGTCTAGTCCAGCGCCTAAAGACTTTTACTTCAGATGCTTGTCCAGCGTTATGATTGTTTTATAGCAGGAGACTGGGCTCACTATAAAGTATATTGTAGACAAAAATCAGGTCCTGCACAGCTAATTTAATTTATATTTATAATGAAGGTCTTATAACCATATTGAAAAATAACCTTGTTATGGAATTAAGAATTATGAAATAGTTATAGGCTGAAACTATTTTCTTTAACTTCTTTAAACTTATTTCTTTAACCATAAGAATTTTTTAACTTTCTAATCACCTTATACATTTGTTAAATTCTATGTGGACATGTTGGCTGTATTCAAGAAAAATATAAAAGAATTTATCGAATAACGTGAGGTTTAAAAGCAGGTTTATTTATTTACTTTTAGACAGGGTCTCATTATGCAGTCCTGGCTGACCTTACTGTGTAGACCAGGCTGTCATTGAACTCACAGAGATCTGCCTGCCTCTCGTCTTCCTAATGCTAGGATTAAATATGTGCCAGCAAAAAGGTAGATTCTAAAATTACATACTCATAATTACAGCTTTTTGAAAATTATTATACACATTAAATAGAGATTCTAAATTATGAAATAATTATGTTAGTGCAAATCATTGTATACATATTGAATAAAGATTCTGAATTGTGGAATAATAATTATGTTAGAATACAGGATTAGAAAACTTTTAAATTTTCTTTAATATTGTAAAACTGCTTCAACTTGAGATAAATTTTAAATACTATTTATATACAAACATGCTTGACCAGGCATGGTGGCACCCATATTTTTAATCCTAGCATGTGAGAGGCAGAATTCTGTGAGTTTGAGGCCAACCAGGGCTACATAGTAAGAACTTGCCTGAAATAAATAAATAGGGTGGGAGGGCCGGTAACAAGGGGAGTAAATGTAAATTTTGCTTTTAACAATAAAAAAAATAAAAATAAATAAATAAATAAATAGGTAAATAGATAAATAAATAAATGCCTAGTTGTTAAATATTGAAGTGTCTGCATAATATTCCTTTGAGCCATCTTGAATGTTGATTCTTGTATCATTAAATACAGTGTTTTCTGTTAAATGCTCTAAAACTTCATATTCAAAATTTTTATATCCCTCACCTTGCAAAACTTTTATGTAATGTTTAATTCCTCCAACCAGTTAAAAGTTTTGTTATCATAAAGTCCTGCTGCATTCTCAGAATTACCCATTTGAGGAAGGCTATGAGGTCAGATCCCAGCCAATAGGAGAAGACTCGTTCTCTGCTGACTTAGAATACAAACTAAGTGAACCCCTGCCCTGGGCCCTTGATCTTTGCTTTTGCAAGCAGCACATCCTTCTGATCAGATACAAAGTTTCTGGAGACACATTCATTAAAATGGCAGTGTCTTTCTTCGAGACCTTGAACTTCTAACACCACTAGTGTCCCCTCCATGTTCTTGCTGTTATAGTTAGTGTTCCTGTAAACATCTTTGTACAGATGTTTTCTTAGATTTTTGGTTGTGAGCCTAGCCTTTAATGGCTGAGCTATCGCTCCAGCCCCAGATGTTTTCCTGAATAGAACTTCTCTGTTCTTTTGAGCTACTTCATTATAATAAATTCCAAGGTGTGCTATTTCTGAGCACACAGTGGAAATGATTTTTCCATTGATTGTCAAATGTCTGGTGCTTTGATTTTCTGGTTAGTCATGGCTGAATTCTGTAGTTGTGTTTGTTACTTATAAAACTCAAACAATCCGCCAGGCGGAGATGGCGCTCACCTTTAATCCCAGTACTCAGAAGGCCAAGGCAGGTGGATCTCTGTGAGTTGGAGGCCAGCCTGGTCTACAGAGCAAGTTTCAAGACAGGCCACAAAGCTACACAGAGACGCTGTCTTGAAAAACAAAGCAAAACAAAAACCTTGAATAATCCTTACTGCTGGCCACTGGGTTTTCCTGCAGAGGAATCTGATTTCTGCTGGCAACAGCTGCAGAGAGTCCCTGTAAATGCAATAGGGATGTCTGTAGCTGCCCTGGGGAACTGTGCTTTGGGGACCTCTCCTCACTTCACAGTTAAGATGAAGCCACCTAAAGAACAATGTAAGGAAGTTAAGAGCAATCGGATAAAAACCAAATCTGTTAACTACTCAAAAAATAGGACTTGACACTCAAGACTAAGACAAGTGTTTTAAAGACCACACACACTCTCATTGTCTCAGGACTTGGTTTTGTCACTGAATGAAGGTTTCCCTTTGGAAACAGACTCACTCTGAGTCTCACTGTGAGACTGAGGCTGGCCTTGAAGCTCTGACCCGCCTGTAGCTTTTGGAGCCTGTCCTGGAACTAGCTCTTGAAGAACAGGCTGGTCTCGAACTCACAAAGATCCGCCTGCCTCTGCCTCCTGAGTGCTGGGATTAAAGGCGTGCGCCACCACCGCCCAGCTCCCGCCTGTCTTCTTATTGCTTTGTTGCTCTTTATTTAGGAAATGGGGCTCACCGTGCTGTTGAGCCTGGCTTCTGGGCTCAAGTCATTCTTCTGTTTCAGTCTTCTGAGTGTTGGGGCCACTGGCACCATTCCTACCACAATTGTTTAATTTTCTTTTGTATATATTGTAGGAATTTGTAGACAACTCATCCCCAGCCTTAAAAATAGTAATTTTTAAATGACTGACTTGTTAATTTTAGTGTTATAGCTGTCACACCAAAAGTGTGTGTGTGTGTGTGTGCGCGCAACAATATATAAAGTAGCAATTGTCTACTTTTTTTGTATAGGATTTAGTTTGTATAGGATCACCTCTATAGTAACTAAGTAAAAACAAAAGTCTAATTCCATTCTTTAACACAAATGATGAAAATGCTTAGTGCCAGTTTGGGTTGTAATTGGGTTTTTTAAAAAGACTTGTAGTTAAATATCATGTGTGAAATTCTTTTTATTTTCATTTGCTTTTCCTGGAGACCCCAACATCCTTTTTAGAAGAGCAGAGCTGGGTACAGTAGTTGAGTCTGTAATCCCAGTATTCAGGAGACTGAGGCTGGAGGATTACTACAAATTGGAGCCTGTCTGGGCTTCATAACAAGATACTTTTTTTTTTTTTAAGGTGGTGAGGAGTGGGGAGAGGAAAGAATGAACCAGTTTCTCACCTTTCAGTAGGGGTGTTTATAGCCAGGTAACTAGGCCACCGGAATGCGCTCACATATCTGATTGCATAAACACTGCTTAGAATAGAAGCAAGCTTCTCACCATGCCTCCCAAGGTGACTCCTTATTCTGTCATTTCACCCCTGCTTTCCTAGACATTGATGCTTATGTCTTCACAGTCAGGCCCCACTCTTCCCCAGTTGTAGCTCATGGCTAGGCTACAGCAACAGGTTTTTCCATGTCTTCCTGTGCTCTTCCTTCTGCTTTCCCATTGCCACCACCGCTAGACCACAACAGTCTAACGGCAGCTCCTCCCACTCACGGTCTTGTGTGGTACTCCCCAGTCTCTGAAATCCCCATTATCCAGCTCCCAGCTTTGCCCGCAGCTGCCAAACAGAAGCAGTCACAGTGGACACATTTTTCCTGCTCCCTGTATGTATCCTGTCTGTCCTGCCAGCCTCTCGCGGGGAGAGTAGTTGCCCCCTGCCTTTCCTCCAACCCAAGCTCAAACCCACCAATCTGCTCTTCCCGTTTTCCCAGACAGCACTGACTGGCTGAGCTGCCGTGTCTACCGTCAGTGCTAACTTCCATGCCACTGTCTCATCCTTCCCTTCTCTCTGTGTGCAGTAAGAAAACCCACGCCTGTTGTCGGTTGCTTTTTACTCTTTGATGGGGGAGGGCACCCAGCTTCCAAATAAATCACACACAGAAGTTTATTCTTTGTTATAAATGCCTGGCCCTACTTGGGCTTGTTTCTAGCCAGCTTTTCTTATCCCCGCTACCTTTTGCCTCTGGGCTTTTTCCTTTTTTTACCTCTGTATATCATCATGGTTTCACTCTTACTCTGTGGCTAGCTGGGTAACTGGTCCCTGGTGTCCTCCTCCCCTCCTTTTCTTGCTACTTCTGTTCTCTCCCTGCCTCTCCCCTGCCCTGCTATTGGCCGGTCAGCTCTTTATTAGAGCATCAGGTGTTTTAGACAGGCAAAGAATCACAGCTTCACGGAGTTTAACAAATGCATCATAAACAAAAGCAACACAGCTTTATATCATTCAACAAATGTTCCAGAGCATAAACAAATCTAACACGCCTTAAAATACTATTCTACAACATTCCCCCCTTTTGTCTAAATAAAAAGGAAGGTTTTGACTTTAACATAGTAAAACTATATACAACAAAAACTGTTATCAAGTAAGAATTACATTTAAAATATTCTATTTGTAGTTAGCATGTTCAGAGAAAATAATGCATTATCTATTCTATCTTAGTGAATCCAAAGTTATACAGCTAACTTACGTTCTTTCATAGTTAAAGAAAACTGCAACTATAAATATCTAGTCAACTCCATCCAAGACCGCAGAAGGAATTAATATTACCTAAGTAAGCAGGAAGTGCTTTGCAAGCAACTTCCAAGACTCTAGAAATGACAGAGACACATGCCCTTAATAGAGAAAGAGGTAAGTCTTAAAACCCCCTGTACTCCCAGTTACCTTGGTAGAAGCTAATGAACTAAAGGGGTGAAGATGGACTTTGATATGACTGTTGTGAAATATTTGTTTACCTATGCAAAGATGTGTTGCATTTGTTTAATTATGTGAAAATGTGTTGCTGTTTTACCTTGCCTGCCTAAGGCACCTGATTGGTCTAACAAAAAGCTGAACAGCCTATAGTGAGGGAGGAGGTATAGGTAGGACTTCTGGGCAGGGAGAGTAAGAAGAAGGAGGAATTTAGGCTCAAGAGAAGAAAGAAAAAGAGACACCAGAGAGGAGATGCTGGGAGCCAGCCAGACACAGGGGAAGCAGGGAAGTAGAACATACAGAATAAAGAAAGGTAAAAAGCCCTGAGACAAAACATAGATGAATAGACAGGTTAAATTAAGTTAAAAGAGCTCGTGGGACAAGCCTAAGCTAAGGCCAAACTTTCACAATTAATAATAAGTCTCTGTGACTATTTGGGAGCTGATTGGCAGCCCAAAAAAAATTCTAACTATACATGACCCAAATCTGGGTTTGAATTTGGTTTCTGCCTGGCTATATTTCTGTTTCCTCTTATAGAATGTGCAGGATTATAATCCTTTACAGAAGTTTTGAAAAGATCAAATAAGACAAATATATGAAATGTGTTTTGTGTGATCCCCGACTTGTAATAAATAATAAATGGTGGTGATTTCTATAATAATTATTATCATTTAATCCAACTGCTCAGCTAATGTTTGTCAGTTATCTTGAGCCATCAAGAATTTTATTTATCCATTTTCATTGTTCAGATGATATTGTATGATAACATGGTCAGAACCTCTCTGGGCATGCGTGTGTTTATAGGTGGAGACAGAGCTCGAAACTGGATGTATTTGTTAGTTGCTGTCTGCTTTATTTTTGTGAAAGAGACGTTTCCTGACTTGGTTGCATTGGCTGGCCAGTGAGCTCAGGGTCTGCCTGTCTCAGCCTCCACCCTGCCCCAGTGTTTCTTGTAGCTGTCTGTGCTGGCTAGTATTATGTCAGCTTGGCACTTTAAAATAATCAAAACAGAGTGATGGAGGGAGACAGCTGATATTGACCTGTCCACATTAAAAAACAAAAACACATACATACACAGGTGCACACTCGTGTGTTCACACACATTTCTGGCAGTAGAGTATCAGAATACCCCAGCCCACAGACAGTAATACCCTGGACTATTCTGAGGACATGACTAACACAGCCATTTCCCAAAGGTGGCTGGCTTTTCCCACAGCCAAATTTAAACAGAAAACCTGTAGGAGTTGCAGGGTGGCGCTTAGCACTAGGAGCAACATCCAATACAAAACCAATCTGTGTGACATGGTCACTTTGCATGCCTTGGTCTAGGATGTGAGATGCAGTGCCCAGCCACATGGACTCTGCCTTACCTACTTGTCAACCATGTTTTGCTCTTTTTCCCCCCTTAATAGGGATCACATGCAGTGGTCTAAAGAAGAAGAAGACGCGGCTAGAAAACAAGTAGAGGAAAACTCAGCCTCACGAGTTGCTCCAGAAGAACAAGGTAAAGCTGGGCTCCCAGCATGCCTCTGCAGTCAAGAGGCTTACACCCAGCCAGTCAACCCATTTGTTCGTTTGGTGGGATTCCCAGTTCTTCCCTTGTAGTGGGACCAAAATTAATGAAATAAATTATGTATTCACCCTATAATTGGTCTTTTGGTAGTCATATTGCTTTCTCTGTCTGGGAGATATACATATGGGTGGCATTTTAAGCAAGATGTGAAAATGTAGCCTCAAACTCTCCTTCTAGCTGTGCCGCTTTCAGTGTGTTAGTGCACATTTCTCCTGCCGGGAACTTCTCACAGATTCATAAACTTAAAGTCAAAAGAAAAATTCCTATCAAAATATTGCTGGCCTTTTAGGGTAAGGGAGTGTGTGCGCGTATGCCTGCGTGTGGGGGCACTTGTATGCACGCATGGGGTCAGAGGTCGATTTCTATTGTCTTCCTCTTCGGTCTCCACCTTGGTTTGTTTGTTTGTTTTTTGACACAAGGTCTGTCACTGACCCAGAAGCTCACTATTTCAGGTAGACAGGCTGCACGGTGAGCTCTGCCTATACCCCACCCCGACTCAGCTCTGAGGTCACAGAAGCAAGCCGCCACACCTCGAGTCCTACTCAGGTCCTCCTGCCTGTACAGCAAGCGCTTTCCTCCACTGAGGCACCTCCCCAGCCCAGGAAAAGGTTTCAGGGGAGATCAAAAGCGGTTATATCGGGAGAGTCTGTATTCCGAGTTTAATTCAGGGAAGGCCTTGACAGCTTCGTAATGGCTCTCGAAGTTTGGCTTGGCTACTGTTAAACTACTAAGAAATGACAAGCGTTGAAAAGGAGGAAGAGAGACAGAAGCCCCGTGTACATTTGATGTGAATGGTACAGCCACCATAGAAACCAGTGTGAGAGTCCTTAAATGTTAAAAAATACTAAAACATGAAGGGACTGGAGAGATTAAGAGTGATCGCCGTCCTGGTTGCTCTCTCAGAGGACTCTGCCTGTACTGTAACTCCAGTACCAGGAGACTAGCGCCCCCTCTGACCTCCATGGGTACCAGGCATGCATGTGGAGCACTTTCACATACTCAGACAAACACTCTTACAAAAAAAGTGAAACTTTTATAAAGATTTAAAATAGTACCCCCTATAGTTCTTCAGCTCACTTTTAGAATATGTCCCAAAAGATCCAAAGCACACTCTCAAAGAGACATGCATTGCATGTTCACAGCAGCCGTCTCCTGATAGGCAAAAGATAAATACAACCAAAACTCAAGTACTGTTAAAGAATACCCACTCATAAGTTAATGAAAAGACAAGTAAGTCTAGCCTTAGAGGAAAGAACAGGGCTGTGCTAGTTCCTGGGTAGCAAGGTAACAATGCCCAGATATTCTGGGGACATCGATTCATCAGCCGTTTCCCAGAGGTGACTGGGGCCTGTGACTACTGTAGACAAATGGGTAATAAAACATACTACATGACGGTGGTGCCAAGGGCTGGGTACATGGAAAGGAGGAGCTATATAATGGGATTAGCGTTACAGTTGGCATTTGGGGAAGATGTCAGAGGTCTGTCCCACAGTGATGTGAACGCTGTGGGACCATGCACTTAAGAATGACTAAGATGCTCCATTTCATGTGTTTTTAACCAGTTTTTAAAAATAGCACATTGAAGCTGGGCAGTGCTGATACACACCTTTAATCCCAGCATTGAGGCAGAGGCAGGTGAATCTCTGAGTCCGAGGCCAACCTAGTTCTACAAAGTAAGTTCCAGGACAGTCAGAGCTGTTACACAGAGAAACCCCGTTTTGAAACTTCCTTCCCCAAAATTAGCACACCGAAAAAAAGAATGTTTAGAAGAAAGTGGTCAGTGTCCTTGGAGATGCATCGGGGAGTCCCTAGTCATTCTACCTGACTGCTGTACTTTCTGTATTCCATCTTCTACCTTATTTTTCTTAAAATGATTTCCTCTTTGAACCATCTCTCTCCTTCCCTCCTTTTGTGGTTTATGTATATATGTGTATAGGTATGTTCATGTATGCAGGGGTGCACACATATGTGTATATGTATAGGTATGTTCATATACACACATGTGTATAGGTATGTTCATATACACACATGTGTATAGGTGTGTTCATATACACACATGTGTATAGGTGTGTTCATGTGTGAAGGCATGCACATGTGTGTATATGTATATAGCTATGTTCATGTGTGCACAGGTACACATGTGTGTATGTGTGTATAGGTGTGTTTGTGTGGGCATGGGTGCACATGTGTGTATGTGTATATAAATATGTTCATATACTCACACATACACATGTATGTATATATGTGCACAGGTACATTCATGGGTGCACGGGTGTGTATATGTGCACAGGTATGTTTGTGTGTGCATGAGTGCACATGTGTGAATATGGATGTGCAGACCAGAGGTCCACCTAGAGTGCTGTTCCTTAAATGCTGGTCACCTTTGGGGCGAGGGGATCAGGCCGGGTTTCTCACTAGCTTAGGCCTCATCAAGGAGGGTGGGCTGGCAGGCAGGGAGCCCAGGGACCCACCTATCTCTGCCTCATTGCTGGGTTTATAAATATATGCGACCATGCCAGCTTTTGTTGTTGTTCATTTTTAATATAGGTTCTGCAGATGAGCTCAGGTCCTCGTGCTTGGGAAGCAAGTACTTCACTGCTGAGCCAACTCCCCCGGTCTGTCTCTGCCTCCCTGGCACTGAGTTACCAGCACACGCCACTGTGTTCGGCTCGTTTTACGTGAGTGACAGGGACAAAACTCCTTACAGGGCAAGCACTTCACCAACTGAACTAACTCAGTGTGCAACACTGGCTGGCCCAAACTGAGAATATAAACCAAAGCAGCCTCCAGTTCGCAGTGATCCTCCTGCCTCTGCCTTCCGAGTGCTAGGATGCCCAGATTTCTTTCTTTCTTTTTTTCTTAAAATACTATTTGATTAGAGCCAAGCATGGTGGTGCACATCTGTCATCCAAGCCCTTGAGACCAAGATAGGATTGCTATGAGTTTGAGGCAAGTTTGAGCTACATAGTGAATTTGGGGCTATGTTGGACTACCTGGTAAGATCCCATCTCAAAAGTCAAGACTAAATAATTTATTGAGGTACCAAATATGTTCAGAAATTGATGTAATTCACCAAAGAGTTCTCACGTCATTGCTGGATTGTAATATCAGCGTAAGCAGCACTGACATGGAGAGGCAGCAGTTTCCCCGTACCCCTAAGCACCTTTATTATTCCTCCATCCCCTCACACCTCCCAAAGAGTAGACCCCCACCCTGCCCTCATGGCTTCTAACCCCATGGCTCTTTGAGTTCTACTCTGGGTAGACTGGAGCCAGCAGGTGGTGGTGCCTATGCACCAAATCCAGCTTATTGAGGTTGTGTTCTCACACGCAAGTGCATTTGTGTGTGTCTGTGTGTTTGTGTCTGTGTGTGTGTCTATGTGTGTGTTTTCACAGGTATATGTAGGTCTGAAGTTGTGTGTGTCTTCCTCAGTAGCTCTTCACTTTATTTATTGAAGCAAAGTCTCTTTCTGAGGTTGAAACTTGCAGATTCTGTCTGGTCTAGCTAGCAAGCTTGCCCCAGGGATCTCCATTCTCTGTCTCTCTGGTGTTGGGATTACAGCCAGCTGCCACACCTTTTAGATGGGTTCTAAGGATCTGAGCTCCGGTCTGAGGGGACTTTATCCACTGAACCATCTCCCTAGCCTGCAGCATGGTTTTATAAATAAAATTTTATTAGCACACAGGCATTCTCACTTGTTGACATACTGTCTGTGGTTGCTTTCCAGCTGTTTGGTTCAAAAGCTACTGTAAATGTCACATAAAGACTGAATACATATCTGGTACTTATCGAAAGGCTCGTCCAGAGCTAGCGTTCCAGTCCTAGGTTGACCAGCTATCCAGAAACTTCCCAGGGTTAAAGGTTTGCACTCTTCCTTGTAAGGCACATAGTGAAAATCAAGAGAGTGTATAGCAGGGGCAGTGTTGCCTTCAGCCAGCAGCGTCACCTTCCTTTGTAGGCACGCTGCCACTGTTTCTGAGGAAGCAGAGCTCACTTCTTTGCCAGCAGCTGCGCAGACATATTTTCTGCACGACTCAAGAGAGTGGCCACCTGGGTGTGGAGACTCCAGCCTGAGCTAAGTTCAGCATTGTCAGTTGTTTTAAGTCATTTCCAGGAAATTAAAACTTATCCCCACTATTATTTGCACATTATCCTAATAATATGAGAAACCAGGGATTTTTTTTTCTTCCTTTTGAATATTTTGCTCAGAACTTAAGTAGAGCAGGGCTGATGATGTCAGAGCTCTTTGTGTGGCCGCCTACTTTGTCCTGTGTGTGTTAACAATGAGCGTGAGTGAAGCTAATGAGGTTATTTTAACGCCTCAGAAACCGCAGTGAAGAAACGACAGTTCCTACAGAACCATAGTGTGACCAAAATAGAAAGGTGATGACTGGGCTTTCTGTGGAAGAGGAAAGGCGGCGCAAAGGCCGCGGCGCCACTTTGAGACATTTGATTTGCCTTTACGATGACAATCTTTTCTAAGTATTTTTCTGGCTACTGTGAAGATAGAACTAAAGATTCCATTTCAGAATACCTCAAAGAAGTAGAGATTTGTGCTGGGTCCTCTCTTCCTCCCTCTGTTCAGTGCCCTGGGCTCCACAGTGTCAGGGGATCATACTGAAGGGGACCACAGTGTAGAAAAAGATACTACAGGAACTATATTATATGTGTGTGTGTGTGTACATACAAATGTACATATATACATATATATAATTAATCTTTTAGAAAAAAACAAACTTTTCTCATTTTATATACCTATCCCAGTTCCCACTCCGTTTCCTCCTCCTGCTCCCCGACCTTCACCTCACCCCAGCCCCCCATCCACTCCTTAGAGAGGGTAAGGCTTCCCAAGGGCGGTCAACAAAGCCTAACACATCACTTCGAGGCAGGACCGAGGCCTTCCCCACTATATCTAGGCTGAGCAAGGTATCCTTACAAAAAGAATGGGCTCCAAAATGCCAGTCATCACTGCAGCCTTCTCTCTCATATTCAAAGCAAGCTGTAGTAAAGACTGCTGGAAGTGAGAACCAGCAGGGTCTCTGCTGCAAGGGACCGGAGACCCCCACAGGAGTCTTGGGAGAGGGTTCGCTCCCTATCTCGTGCCTCCGATGAATGTGGGTCAGAGAATAGATTGCTCTGCTCTGCCCCCAGGCTTGGTGAGAACCCTAAAGAAGCTCTGACCTAGCCACCATCTCTTCATATCTACGAGAGTCGCCAAGTGTCTGAAAGAGCCAATTCTCTGCCATCACAAAGGATTCCATCTGCAGAGCATTGTAGAGCAGCCGCACTGTTTATTGATCTTATCTCCGTTATTAATGCCACTGAGGGGAAATACTGCTTCTTCCAAGCTAGTCAACCCTGTCGCATTGCTCTTGGTCTCTGCATGTCACTCTCCCGTCTCCCACTTCTCACCTATTGTCAGAGCTGTTGGTGATAACAGAAGCTAGAAAACACCCTCACAATCTGAAAATAAGATCTTCTGCGTGACAGATAATCGCTGCCGAGTGGCTATGGGCTCATTTGTATAATGAAAATGTATAGTATCCAGACTCTAGTTAGCAATATTTCTTTCAATTAGATTGCCCAGATTAATGATTTTTAATTCCATGCTTTCTATTCCTAATTACTTTTCAACTTTATTATAGCTCATATTTCTTTTAAAACTGGGTTAACCCAGAGAAATAAAAAAAGATAGAATCATCGTTTTTTTGAGTTAGCACAATTATATTTTATAATTTCCTTAAAAAGATCTCCAGTGTGCTATATGTCGGGTAGCAAGTGTAGTGGGTTTTTAGAATGTAATAATCACAGCAGCTGCTATTTCAGCTTTAAAATGTCTTTGTAAATAAAGTCATACCTAGGGTAAGTGTCTCCGGCTGGCAGATAATGGAGGAGTCTGCGCTTTGTGCTGCGAATGCTCTGTGAAGGAGAAAGAAGCCGGAGTAGTTAAGCACCCTGTGCTGGTAAAGACAGCTTGCCGCCTCTGAGGAGACTTTGACTGCTGGAAGTTCCATGCAGCTCCCTGAGAATCCCACTTCCAATTTTGTAATTTCTTAATTCTGTAAGTTTTCTTTTATTAGACAGTGAACTTCCTTCAGTTGACATGTGGAAATTTCCACCTTTGAGAGTTCAGGTATTTGCGTAATTGATGTACAAAAATAACTTAAATTACTTTTTGTTACATAGCAACTTAGAATAAATTTTCATAATTCATATTAATCACATCATATATGCCAGATACATAGATGGTTTAATTTGGTTTTTCGGTTATGATGTTCAGGGCAGTTCAGCTGACTTGTGAACGTGTAAGCAGGGTTAGTGTGCTGTATTCCTTGTTCTGCTCAGCTGTATGGCGCTTAATGAATGCATCCTTGAGAACGGTCCTCACTGGGCTATGCCAAAACAGATCACTCTAGCCCATTTATTGTCACTGGCATAGAACAGTTTATCCTGGACAGCTAGCAACCTGGGACAACAAAAGAAAAAGATGTCCCTCCAAGGAAAATCTGTCATCACCCACCTGTTAAATGTCAGGGCAGCTCAGCTTTTCCCGCACTGTGGAAACTTTATGGTTCCTGGCCTGTTAACAGAGTGAGCCCGAAGTTTTTCTGTCTGGGTTAGAGAGTGGCACCTTTTGTTCCCTGTCACTACAGGTACACTTTCAGTTCCGGAAGTTCAATTATACACTGGAGGTGTTTATTGTTTCAGGCCCATAATTACTATGAAGTTGATTGTACTCCTGTAAGGTCACAGAAACCATTGCACACTCTCGGGGACCATGGACTTGCCAGCATTGATGGAAGACACCACTGGGTGCAGTTTACAATGCCAACATGTGGCAGCCATGTGTCTGCCCCACAAACCAACCTGCACCCCTCGAACACTGTGAGGTTCTGTTGCTGATCGTGAATTCGTCCTGTAACTTCATCTAGCTTGTATTCTATCTCATTCAAAGAACCGGGCTTGATTCTGTGCTCACCTCTCTTTATGAAGGCTAACTCTAGTCAGCATTGTTTTTACAGCTCATTTATTGTAATTTGCATTGAGGTTTAATCTCAATTTAGTGCTTTGTAATTGGGAGGAAAATAAGAATCAGAAAAACAAATTATCTTTAGGGGGATACGTTGGAGGGAACACATACTAACTTTGTATTAGAAAGATGGGGCTATGTGATGACCAAGAACCAAGGGCTTTAGAGTCTGACTGACTTAATCTAGGTCTTGACACTTCCCTTTCTGGCTAGGTGACCTGGGAGGGGAGGGAGGAAATCTCATGCTTTTTGATACTGAATTTCTTATCTATAAATTGGAATAACATTGTCCATCTGAAAGATACTGTTAACCCCAAATTGTTTGCTTCCCCATGGTTGGCTCTCTCTCTCCACCCCCTTTCTCTTCTTTTCTTTCTTCATTTGGTGTGGCAATGCCAGAGGGTAAAATGAAGTGGCATGGGAGGAACCCCAAGTTTGTTCGTTGTCCAAAACACAGATACATGGGAGTTTTGGACTCACAGATCTCATCCCAAGGTGGGTAGGGAAGCCATAGACTTGGGACAAGTGAAATGAAGAGGAGAAGAGGAGGATACGAGACTAACGGGATGACTATGATTCAAGCGCTTTACATACATGTATGAGAACGTCACCGTGAAACCCGTTATTCATGCAGTTAGTTAATGGAGGGAGGAACATGTGTGTTTTTTCTGGGCATGGCAGCTCTCAGGCACAGTCACATCTTTTAGAGTATGGTGGTTCTTATACCAAGGCAGCCTGGTAGGATGTCACTTAGTATGTAAATTAGATCACTAAGAACAGGCCTCCAGAAATCACGGTCAGCTATCTTAGTGCCAGTTGGTTTTGGCTAACCCACCTGAAGAGGAACTTCTGGCCTTAAACATCCTGTTCCCAAAGATGAGGACAAGGTAGAAATTCGGCTAGGCCAATAAGCAGCACACTAGGTAACAATACTGCTAGGAGTAAGTGTAGAAAAATCTAAGAAAAGCATTTGACATAGAGCCTGAAACCATGTGTTACTGTTGGGTTTTTTTGTTTGGTTGTTTGTTTGGTTGGTTGGTTTTGTTTTGTTTTGTTTTTGAAACAGGATCTCACTATGTAGCCCTGGCTGACCTGGAACTCACTATATAGACCAGTCTGGCACTCACAGAGGTGTGCCTGACTCTGACCCTGCCTCTGTCCTTTAAGGCCTAGGATTAAAGGGATGTACCACTATGCCTAGCTAGGGTTGAATTTAGGTGCCCAATGTATTTCTTTGTTTGAGTGTAGGTTATTACAGTCACATCATCACAGATTAATACCTGGTAATGCTTATTTTCCATAAATTCATATATATGTATATCTATATACATACACACATATATATGGGGTGCTTAAAAAGGCTATGCTAATTCTCATTAAAGGAAATTGGCAAAATGAATGGATAATTCACATGAGATTCTGTATGTGTGTTTGTGTGTTACATGCATGTAAGTGTACATGTACATTTGCCCATGTGTGGGCATGTAGAAGCTACAGCAGGAGGTTAGATGTGTTTCTCTGGCACACTTAGCCTTATTGTTAGTAAATGAGAAGCTCACTGTTTCCTGCTTGTTTGTTTGATTGTGGTTTTTGGGTAGGCAGCTTTACTAGCTGGTGAATTCTTAGGATCTACCTGTCTCCACCCCCAGTGCTAATGTTACAGAAATGCACAGCCATGCAAGGTTTTTTTCTGTGAGTGCTGGGGATTTGAACTCAGGGCCTCATGTTTTCAGAGCAAGTGCTGTTACCCACTGAGCCATCTCCCGAGCTGCCCCCTGCCTGCCCAGTTACTGTTCTTTATCTTTGGCAACAGCTTTACAAAAGATTGGGCTGTCTAATAATCATTCTATTACCCTGTTCCAAACTTCCATCTACTACTAATGAATCTAAAATGAATGTCAGAGTTGCCACCCATGTCTTGGCTGTTGTATGAGTGTTTTTCTTCGTGTTACCTTGTGTGTTTCGGACTTCTTTCCTGTAATAAATAGAACTGTTTGCACATATTTTTGTCACATTACTCTCCTGAATTCCCTACTCCACCCTCCTTAATTCTTTGGGGAATACATCTTGAGATTAGCCACGGCGTAGTATTAAATTCTAGTTAATGATGATTTGTCCCAAATTCACCTTGTAAGTAGCTTCATATTGGAAAACTAAATTCCAGAGATTTGACTAAATGTGGGTCTTATTAGCTTTAAATGCAGGTCTTTGGGCTGCTTTTTCTTAGTTAAAAAAAAAATCTATCTACACAGAATGAGTTACAAAGAGAGTTTTTAAAACAGAGGAAGACAGTAAGTCATAAAATCCCCTGGGGAGCCGGGAAGTTCTCTGTCCCCTCCTGAGTCTGATTTTCAGACTGTTGTTTGTGTTTGCTTGCACAGTACGCAGTGCACCTTAGTTGCTGCACGTGAACCCAGAGCTGTCTTCCAGACCAGTGTGCACTTTTGGACTAAGCATAAGGAGGCTTCCTTTGGTTAATGCAGTGAGGTGATGGTTTAGACTTACAAGCACACAATCCCTTATTATAGGGCCCACTGCCATTTCTCAGACCTTTGTTGCAAATGAAATACTTTTTTTCTGCTTCCGGAGCCGACCGAGGAAGCATGTGCCTGGATGAGTGAAGGCCTGTGGGACAAGGCTATGCAGACAAAAGTGAAGGAAAACTTCACTTCAGGACAGGCTTGAAGGGAAGGAGACTGACTATTGGCAGCCACATGATTCGTAGGTTGAATCTCTTTGAAATTATGAATGAAAGGGGTCCATTATTTTTATTTGTGGTTTAGCATAATTTTGGGATCAATGGTAAATTCCCATGAATCAAAACTAACAAGACTTCTCCATTAAACCACGGGTTTTTAAAATTTGCCTGTTTGGTTTTGTTGTTGTTTGTAGCAGTGTCCCAGGCTGACCTTGAACTCAGGACAGTCCTCTGCCTCAGCCTCCCCAGTCCTGGGATTACAGGCAGGAGCCACCATGCCCTGTGCTGTTTTGTACCTATCCTAGTAAGAGCCTGAGCCTGCTTGTTTGCGTACACGTGCAGTTCTCTTCTTCCTTCTAGTGAATGGCGTAAGATTCGTTCTGGCCTGTACCTTACTTTCCTCCTGCTGAACCTTGGGAATCTATACATTCCCATTAGGAAGCTTTCGCAGACTTTGAGAGCACTTTTAACCTGTCATGAGTCTGTCTACTAGGGTAAAAGTAATTCTTAATCCATGGATTAAGACTAAGGATTAACCTGGTTACGTAATTGGAGTTAAGAAATGGTTGTTCAATAAAAGATAGAGTGAGTGAGTTATTTGATTTAATTAGCTTATTCATTATTTGGTTTTTGTTTGAACTTGTGAAGCTTCTTCCTTGTCACAAGTGCTAAGCTTAAAAATTTGTGCTACTATCCGGGCGGTGGTGGCGCACGCCTTTAATCCCAGCACTCAGGAGGCAGAGGCAGGCGGATCTTTGTGAGTTCGAGACCAGCCTGGTCTACAAGAGCTAGTTCCAGCACAGGCTCCAAAGCCACAGAGAAACCCTGTCTCGAAAAACAAAACAACAACAACAACAACAAAAAAATTTGTGCTACCATGATTTATTTGAGGCAAGAGTTTTTCGATATAGTCCAGGCTGGCTTCAAATTCTGTGTGTATTTCAGGCTAGCTCTAACTTGAGATTCTCCTGCCTCAGTCTCCCAAGTGTTGTAATTACAGACCTGTGTTACTATACGTGGTTTAAATCACTTTGTTGGTGCAAGGTAGAGATGGGAAGAAGCAGAAGACTAAGAAATGCCTGAAGTTCTGAGACCATTGACATAGCTGTTGCCCCTTAACCCAGGGATGACATCACCAAGAGCCTGTCAGTTCAAGAAAGCATCAGAATTCTCTTAGAGACTCCCATTAGGAGACAGCAACAGAAAGAGATGCCTCTGGGTTTGAGGGTGTGGTGGGGGATGAAGTGACAGGATGGCCCTACAAGCAGTTCAGTTCCTTTCTTCAAACGTAGAACCAGGAGCTCAGTGAGAGCAAACTGTCTCATTGACCCCTCTTGCTCTAAAGTTATGTTGTTTATAATGCCCGCATTCTTTTCTTACTGTCTGTCTGCACCTTTGTCAAGACAGACTGGGACGGAGTTCTTTCTCCAAGAAAAAAAAAGACACGCAAATACTTGATTAAAAATATGATTGTTAGGCCAGGTATGGTAGTACATGCCTTTAGTCTCAATACTTCACAGGTGAATCTCTGTGAGTTTGAGACCAGCCTGGTCTACATAACAAGTTTCAGCCCAAGCAAAGCTGCACAGCGAGATCCTGTCTCAAATATGTATACATACATACATACACATACATACATATGATATACATATACATATATAAGATAGACAGATAATAGGTAGATAGATGATAGATAGATAGACAAATAGGTAGATAGATAGACAGATGGCTATAAAATTCAAAGCTTGGCTTCAGAAAATAATTCTCAGAGTTTCTGTTCCTCACAAAATGGAATGGCCAACCATTGACAGAAAAATAGATTTTAAACGTAGGATTAAATATATTACATATCGATCTTTTGAAGAAAATTAAATGTACTTTTGTATTTTGGCCTTATATCCAGTAAGTAAAATTATTATAATAATATTAAAGTGATTGAATTGGAAATCCAGTTATTGATAAATGTATGTGTCTTAGTGTTCTGTTGCTGTGAAGAGACACCGTGACCATGGCAACTCTTATCAAGGAAACCATTTCACTGGGGCTGGCTTGCAGTTCAGAGGTTTAGTCCATTATTGTCATGGCAGGAAGTGGAGTGGCATGCAAGCAGACATGGTGCTGGAAAGGAACCCGAGAGTTTTATCTCTGGATCAGCAAGCAGCAGGAAGAGAGAGTCAGCCACTGGGCCTGGCTTGAGCTTCTGAAACCTCAAAGCCCACTGCTAGTGACACACTTCAGTAAGGCCACACCTGCTCCAACTGTCCTGGACCTCACTCTGTAGACCAGGCTGGCCTTGAATGGGAAGACCTGCCTGCCTTGCCTTGCCAAGTGCTGGAATTAGAGGTGTGTTCCACCACACTTGGCTTAAATATTTAATTACTAAAGGTATTTAGTTACCAAAATAGCAGCCAATAGTAAATATCGTTCATAGTAAAATGAATTTTTTTTCCTTTCTGTTTCAGTTAAGTTTGAACGTGATGCTAATAAATACTGGGACACATTTTACCAGACTCATAAGAATAAATTTTTCAAGAATCGCAACTGGCTGTTGAGGGAATTTCCTGAAATTCTTCCAGTTGATCAAAACTCTAAAGAGAAAGTGGAAGGATCATCCTGGGATCAAGTCCGAAGTAACTTCTCAAGTATGCAGAGAACGGAAACCCATTGTCAAACGTGCTGTGTCTCATCAGCCCCTGGGAGCGAAGAAAGATCTAACTTTCCCAACCAAGAAGGGCCTGAGAAGACAGAGCACTTCCCTGGTAGCAATGCCACTTTCCGAATACTGGAGGTACTGTGTCCAAGGGACAGACGGGGTGATGGAGTGTGAAAGTGGTGTCCAGACCACCCAGGTGGAAGACCAGACCTAACCAAATGCTCAGTGTGCTGACATGCATAAGCAGTACTTGGGACACATATCTTTAATCAGTCAAGGTTTAAGCTTGCGGCTTTTATTTCATTTGTGTTACTTATTTCCCCCCTTTTAATTTGCTGTATTTTCTAACTTGGAGGCAGGTTTTAAGTCCCAATAAACTTTTGGTCTTAATATTCACTCTTTCTTCTTCTTCTTCTTCTTCTTCTTCTTCTTCTTCTTCTTCTTCTTCTTCTTCTTCTTCTTCTTCTTCTTCTTCTTCTTCTTCTTCTCTCTCTCTCTCTCTCTCCCTCTCTCTCTCTCTCTCTCTCTCTTACGCCTTCTGGAGTGAAATAAAAATAAGTGAGATGTTTAGTTTGCTGTAATCTAGTGTAGATAGTGGTTTTCCATTTTTGAGCCTAAACCCCATCTTTCTGATTCTGTGGGTAACAGTTGCTGATTAGAGAGGATTTACAAGAGCACATAAGAGAGATACCATAATTTTGCTCCCCTGTTGTCATACAACTGGCATGAATTGTTTTCTCAGCAAATGTCTTTGCCTCCATTTTCGTTTCCCATCTTGGGTTAGATTCACTAGTTTACAATATTTGGAAACTTTTAGAGCTCTTGAAACAAACTCCTAAACTGCTTCCTACGAAGCTATACTAACACAACCAGACGTGGGAACATGTGCCCACAGTCCCAGCACTCAGGAGACAGAAACAAGAGTATCATACGTGTTTAAGACCAGCCTTCTCTCTCTTGCTCACTTGTATGAGGGTTTGAACTTAAACTATAGACAAGAGTTTCACAACCCAGCCTATTTTGAGACAGGGTCTCCCTAAGTTTCCCAGGCTGGCTTCAGACTCACCCTATAGCCCAGACATCTTGCCGCAGCCTCCCGGGCTTCCAAAAGCTCCAGAGCCCTCTGACCCTGCATTAGTTTATCCCTTTTCCACCCCTCAGTACACCTCATGGCTCTTCAGACATTGAGAAGTCACATGCTAGCTGTAGTCTGCCTATTCCTTCCCTTTGCTTGTCTATTGTATGTCCTGCCCTTTACCACAGCTGCTGCAAATGCAAATGCTTTATTCGCTGCTGTGCTGTCCGCAATGCATCGTGCATGTATTCATTCAGTTGGGAGGCTTTGGTGGGTTCAAAATTGTAACGATCTCCATAGCCAAACTTTGATTGTTTCTCTTGTGTTTTGCTTCTTCTGGCGTTTGGGCTTCACAAGTCCTGCCATACCCAGAAATTCAGTAATCATTTATTTTTTTGAATAGAAAATCCAATATTGTGAGTGAAACGTAATGCATTCACACTTGTTTATTCTCAATTTTAGGTTGGCTGTGGTGCTGGAAATTGTGTTTTTCCAATCTTGAACACCTTGCGGTGAGTTTTAAGTGTTTCCCCTACAAAATCTTACATATTTGTGGGATGTTGAAAAATTCTGGAAATACTTTGTCGTGCCTATGCCAAGAATTCCGAATTCCCATATAAACCATGACTAAAACAAGTTTCAAAAGACACGTTCTTAGTGACTAACATCACATGAACTGGGGAACATTCCGAAAAAGCATTCCGTAGCCACGGGTTTGAAGTACTTTTTAAACTCGTGTTTACGTAGAAGGCAGAGTGAGAAAAGAGCAAGAGATTCCATCCTTCCACCAGGCCGTGCTTTGCTTAGCGTCAGATGTGGTGTGCTCTTCCTGGATGCCAGATGGCACCTTCCACAGAGAGCTGGGATTGGAGCACACACCTCACTCCTCGGAGCAACCCTCCTCCCACACACACACCCTTCGCACGTCAGATCACTGCGCCTGGACTCAGAGTCATTTGGAGTGGTAGTGCTGACCACAGGCAGGAAAGCAGAAATAGATGGGGACAACACAAATGTCCTCCTACCTGCCCTTTGAGGCCACCGTCAGCCTCGCCTGAGTGTTTTGTGTTTCTGTGATGAGGCCACCCTTGCAAACGCTCTATACCTTTTGCCTCCTCTGGTCTCTCCAGTTCTCTAAGTTTGCACGATACCTTTCATGTTATTTCCGCCACTAAAATCCACATGAGCGCATTTCCGAAAACTTCCGACAGGAGGCGGTGAGGGCCCCTGCCACTCTTGCATAGCTACTGTGCAGTTCCCAGTCTGCATACACATTCTTTAACCTAACAGATGATCTTTTTATCTTTCAATTACAACTATGTAGAAGCATTTTGGGAAACAAAGAGCAGTACAGTGAATTTCTGTGAACCTGCCACCTTGATTCAACAATTATTAGCATAATGCCAAACATGCCACTTCTGGATTCAGGGAGCATCTTCAGAACATCTGGCTACTCTTGGATGCTTTTGTAGACCTAATGGAACAGACAGAGCTTCCCTAATGGTATCTACTGGCAGCTGTTGTGCTGGGCGTGGGAGGTGCTGGCGAATGAGCATGCCTTACTCCTTGTCCTTATTTTCTTGTCTTTCCTTTCCCAGCTTCTAAGATGAAATTTTCTATTCTTCTGTCTCACATGACCATGTCTCTTTACCCTAGTGACCCCATACTGGCGAGTGGTTATGTTACTCTATGGCTGCTCTCAATTACTAATCATGTTGTTTTTAAATTTCTTGTTTCTCTATTTTGTATATTCCAGGGAGCCTAACAGTATGATATAGCAAGAGCTCAACAGATACTGATTATTAGTTCTGCATTAGTTAGTTGTGCTTTCACGTCTCTCTTCTTTTTTTTTCTTTCTTTTTCCTGTTTTTTGAGGCAGGGTCTCTCTGCATAGCCCTGGCTGTCCTTGCTCTATAAAGCAGTCCTGCCTCTGCCTCCTAAGTGCTGGAACTAAAGGTGTGTGCCACCACACCTGGCCTAGCTCTCTTTTCAGTTAACTCCTAATGGAAAGCTCTAAGTTCCTACCTCTTCTGCACCCCTTCCCTTCTTCTTCTCCACCTCCTCATCTTCCTTTATTTCTTCCTCATCCAACAAGGTCTTGCTATATTCATCAGACCGGTCTCAAACAAGATTCTCCCGTCTATATTGCCCATTATTGGAGTTACAGATGTGATTGTTAACCTGGGGAAATAATTCCTCTTTAAAAGCCCAAGAGTGTCCAGCCTTCCAAAGGGAGAATTAAGCTCCCTGCCCCTAGGATTAATGTGTTACACTTTCAGAATATTTCACCATAATTAGACCATTGGAACTGAGGGGTCAGATCATTCTCCAAGGATCATTTGTTTCTTACCCTCCTCCCAGACAGTGCTGCCGGGGTGGTGTGGTAGTGACGTCAGCACCCATGGGAGAAGAGCCAGTGCAGTCAGCTGACTTGGCGAAAATCTCTTGAAGGTCATTGGGTGGTCACAAGGCCGCAGCTCGGGATGCTGATGCAGTCAGAATTCCATCTCAGAGGTCAGGCTGTCACCTTGATAGGACACATGGCACATACTTTCCTTTAGCCACTGGACTCTTCTGGGTTCAGTAGGTGTTCCGTAGCTACTCACAGGTGGATGGCAGGCCTCTCACAGGCATTAGCTGAACTAGAGTCCAGAATGACATAGAAGTATATAGACATTTTTAGAGAGTCATCTGAGTTTTTAGTTCCTGGGAGTCAGAAGCAGGTTTCAGAATAACAATAATAAGAATAATAATAGCAATAACAGCTATAATAATGGCTAAGATCTGTTGAGTGCTTGTTTTTCTGAGCCATGAGTCTTTTAGAACCTTACAATGTGGCTCCATTCAGCCCTCATAACTACTTTAAACACCACACTTGTCTCTATTTAAAGATGAAGGAACAGAGTTACAGACAGATCAAGAAACCATCCTCCAGACACATCACTTAGTAATGGTGGAGCCAAGTGTTAGGCCCCTCATCCTCAGCCACAGATCACACGTGCATGAGTGCTAACAGAGCCCATTCATAGGCATCCAGCACTCGGTAGTTCACAGGCCAGTTATGTGAGCTTCATAGAGGGTACAGAGCATGTGCTGGAATAAAGCACTAAGATGCTCTTACGTACTTCTCCCTTTCTGTTTTTGAGGCAGAAGCTCCCTCTGTGGCCCATACTGGCCTTGAGCATCAAATCTTCTTGCCTTGGCCTCCCAAGTGCTGCGAGCAGAGGGTCAGGTGCCCCTATGCCCAGTAACGCACCATTTTTATAGGGGACGAGTGAAAAACAAAACGGAATCAAGCGCTGCAGTCTTTTGCTTTGATTTAGTGCTGGTTAACTTTTCACAGTCAAGTCCTGTCTGTTATACTTCTACTTGTTTGGACCGATCTTAAGTCGAGTGCAAATCTTAGTGCTGCAGAACAGATTAATTATATGTGAATTATAGTATTTATCAGCAAGTAGCCTTTAAGACTGTAATCTAAGTCTAGGCTCTAAATTCCTAGTTTTGCTTGTATTCCTCATTTACTTAGGTGTCCACCTGGCATGAAATGTCTCTCGAATCAAATTAAGAGGCTTAGTTTGTACTTCAAACCTCCCTTTACCTCCTGCCACATGCCAGTTTGCACTTCTAATTCCTGCTTATAGTTTCTACCCTTAAACCCTTATGCCGGGCTGATCCTCAGCAATGCCAGCCTGTCCCTATCAAACTTCCAAGACTCAGACACTTTAGGATGCTGGTCCTCTCACCCCTTTAAAAGCTGTATGAAAGCAGACATGTCTCCAGACATAAAGTCCACAAGAGCCAGACCCGTATTCTCTGCAGTCACTGTGCAGTGACACGCCCACCTGTTTTCAGCAACATGATACAAAGATTGTTTGCTATAAGCATGCAGAGGGCAGTCACCAAGGGCACTGGTCCATGGATTAGTAGTATCTGCCTGCCCACGAATAAGGCAGAGTCCAGCCATCATTTCTGGGTTTCAAATAAAGGCCAAATAGAATATGTTTAAGTTTGGAGGCCAATTAAAATTACTCAAGATTTTCCATAGGAGAACATTCCTCTGTAAGAGATAGTTTATTAACATACTATAAATAAAAAAAAACCTGATTTTCATAAAAGTTAAATTCATAAAGAAGTGGCAGGTGCAGGATTCCCGTGCAGGTTTGATTGGGCTTCTAAGCTCAGAATCTCAGTATTTGAGTTAGTTAACTTCATTCCCTACTTCATAGTCTCGTGCTTGGTTCAATAAATGCATGACAATATTTTGAAAAGATATTCAAGAATTTGTGTATTAGAGTTTGATTCCCTTTTAGAAATTGCATTTATTGCCGTGATAATGCTGTATGTGCTTCTGCCCTGCCAGAAGAGCACCTGTTCGGAAAGGTTCAAAACCAAACAAGTTGCAAATAAAGGAAGAACATGGGGTTTAGAGAAGGCAGAGCTGGGCATGCTAGGCCTTGGGGGCGAGGAACAAGGAACAAGGTGAGAGGATGGGCTTAGAAATTTCCATGTGAGCATGAGCATAGCCTCAGATATAGGCAGGCGCCCTTCAGCACAGGATGGAAGTTTCAAAGTTACCCGGTAGTGATAAGTGCTTGTCACACCTTCTCTAGTTTGAACATGTCTGACTCTGGACATAAATGTCTTTTCCGTTTGCATAGGAACATTCCAGGATCCTTTCTTTACTGCTGTGACTTTGCCTCCGAAGCGGTGGAGCTTGTAAAGGTATGCGTTCTATAGTCTTTAAAGAGAGGTGTGGGCTGAGGGGTGACTGTCAGGAGAGTGCTCATCATGCCAGCAGGAAGACCTGAGTTCAGATCCGAGCGCCAATGTTAAAAAGCCGGCATGCATCGTGAGCCTGTAATTCCAGCACAGAGGAGTCAGAGACAGGAAGATCCTTGAACTTCTGGCTAACCAACCTAGACAAATCCCTGAGCTCCAAGTTCAATGAGAAACATAAACATAAGATAAAGGGCAATTGAAAAGGATAGCTGCTATTGATCACTAACCTACACACATGCATCTACAAACACTCCAACACACACACACACACACAAACATGTATATACACATAAATTAAAAATAAAGAGAGAGCTGGGTGGTGGTGTAGTGGCACATACCTTTAATCCCAACACTTGGGAGGCAGAAACAGATGAATTTCTGTGAGTTCAAGGCTATCCTGGTCTACAGAGTGAGTTCCAGGACAGCCAGAGCTATTTAGTGAGATTCTGTTTCAGAAAACAAAACAAACCCAAAAACTAAATAAATGAATAAATAAATAGAAACTTTTAAAAGTTCTAACTTGAGAAGCCTGAAGAGCTTGGTTTAACAGTTAAGAACACTGATTGTTCTTCTAAAGGGCCTGGATTCAATCCACAGCACCCATATGGGGCTCACACTATCTCTTACTCCAGTTACAAGGGTCTAACACCTGCTTCTCAATTCTGTGAGCATCAGGCAGGCACATGGTACCTAAATATACACTCAGGCAAAATGCCTATACGCATAGGATAAATAAATACATTTAAAACGCCTAATTTGGGGCCTGGAGAGATGGCTCAGTGGTTAAGAACACTTGCTGCTCTTCCAGAGGGCCCAAGTTCAATCCCCAGCTCCCACATGGTGGCTCACTGCCATCTATAATGAGATCTGGGTCCTCTTCTGACCTCTGAAGGCATCAGAGGCATACATGCAGGCAAAACACTTATAAAAATAAATTAAAAAAAAATTAAAAGATCTCTTGACTTCTGAGGTGGTTGATTCTTCTGAAGTGTTTCTGCATCATGTGCATCTGTGAGGATGTTTAGCTGGGCTCTTGCACTTTCTGGAAGCTATGTCAACTGATGGTGAAGTATATTACCTAAATAGAATGCCTGTATTTAACCTGGAGAGCTGTCCTAGCTGGACCAATGGCTCAGTGGGTAAGAGCACACACTGCTTCTGCGGAAGACCTGAGTTTGTTTCCCAGGGCACATTTGATGTGACTCAAAGCCACCTAGACCTAGCTCCTGGGATTCAACACCTCACCTCGTGCACAAACCCACACATATATGTACAGAATTAAACATAAAAATCTTTTTAAATCCAGTCCATGTACATGTTCATGAATGAAGTTCAAAGGATACCGAAAATATTAGTCCAGATTTTAACAACCGCCTACTCCAAACTTCATGTTTTAGTTAAACCTCCAAGAAGCCATCACTCCTTCCTGTGTCTAACACCTTACACACACAGTCTGTCGCATAGTAGGCGCTGGTTAGACTGGAATTCTTGAAATAAGAAAATCTAAGAAACTGTGAGGAAAGCACTGGGAACCCGGGCTTCCTGAACAAATCCATAAATGCTGGTTAACCTTCCTTAGGATGAAGAGCTGGCGGCCCTCGAATGGAAGGAAATTCTGCCACAAAGAATGTAGGGAGATAGCTCTGTCAGAAGAGTACACGCCTTGCAAGCCCGAGGACCTGAGTTCAGCTCCTCAGATGGAAAAGGCTGGGTATGGTGACGCGTGCTTGTGATCCCAGCCCTGGGCCAGCAGAGACAGAGCCCAGAGTTCATGGCCAACCAGCCTAGCCTGTTAGACAATTACAGGTCAGGAAAGACCCTGTCTCCAAACTCAGATGAACTGACCTTGAGGAAAGATAACTTAGGTTGTTCAGTGGCCTCCATACACACGTGTCCACCTTCATACACATGTATTACTGTACACACAAACACGTAACTACAAACAAACCAAAAAAAAAAGTATGTTAAACATTTAAGTAGAATTTTCAAAAGTTAACCTGGCTGGGCCAGGTGATAGAACACACTTTTAATCACAATACTTAAGAGGCTGAGGTAGATCTCTGAGTTTGAGGCCAGCCTGGTCTACATAGTGAGTTCCAGGGCAGCCAGGGCTACTCAGAGAAACCCTGTCTCAAAAAAGGAAAAAAATGGTTAATGCTGAAAGTTAGCTTTGGACAATAATAGTGTTTATTATAGAGATTCTCAAAACAAAAATGCATAGAGGAGAAGGCAGATGTCCCAGTAATCACATTTCCCAGGATGACACGGGGGTGGTGTCTTTCCTTCTGCTGCTGACTCCGTAGACAAATCCTGTGGAGTGAGTGTCACCCTCAGCTGTCTACAAATAGCCTTCCTGAACTGCCTCGCACAGCATCCCATCTCAGTGTAGAAGAGAGTGGGTCTTAGTAGTGGAGTTGTGTGACTGTAGCACGGGTTCGAACTGGTATTAATAATAAAAACCCAGAGTCAGATAATCGGGGTGAAGGCTGAGAGATCAGAGAAGCAGTGCAGCCACTGCAGAGACCTTTTACCTCTGCCGACTCCTCAGGCTGAAGGGGAGATCCTGTCTCTACCAGTCCTCAGACTACAATGAGCCTGTCTCCTCCCGCCTTATATTCCTCTCCACCTCCCAAGTGCTGGGATTAAAGGCTTGGGATTCTAAGTGCTGGGATCACCTTTGTGTGATCGCTGTTTCTCTTTTAGACAGATTCAATCTCCTGTACTCCTGGGTGGTCTTGAACTCACAGAGATCCACCTGCCTCTGCCTCCCGAGTGCTGGGATTAACCACCATCTGGCTTTGTTTTTGTTGTTTTAGGGCAGCTTGAAATAAGTTATAGAGTACTGAGCTAGGAACAAAGTTTATTCAAGTTCACAGAGGAAAGGTGCCTGGGAGAAAAAATTTAATTTTTTATTACATGTATTTATTTTGTGGGGAGAGAACATACATGTCAGGGTCTCATGTAGAGATGAGAGAGCAGTTTTGGGGAGTCAGTTCTCTTTCCACCATGTGAGTCCGGAAACAAGCACCTCTACCAACCAGGCCATCTCACTGGTCCAAGAAAGGATGTTTTAAAAATAACCTTTATTTTAAAAAAAGATAGAAAAGATAAGGAAAAAAAAACAAAACAAAACACCTCTGTAGGTCCGCTAACTCCTGCCTTTTGTTCCTCCGTCATGACAGTCGCATGTGTCCTACAGTGAGGCGCACTGTTGTGCCTTTCTCCATGACGTGTGCGATGGCGGCCTGGCCTACCCTTTTCCGGACGGGATCCTGGATGTCGTTCTCCTCGTCTTCGTGCTCTCTTCTATTCACCCTGACAGGTAAATGAAGACGAAAGGGCAAAGCTAGAGTGGGAAGCTCCTTTATCAGCCGTGGCTCTTAGAACTATCAAAGCAAAAATGACAGTCCCTGAATTTATTATTTAGTGAACTCCGTTATGTTTAACATGCAGCCTTTTAAATGCAGCTTCTCCTGCCTTTACACTTTTAAGAAGGAAACTGGTCAAATGCTTCATTAGTGAGCTTTCTGTCACTGTCGGAATGAAGGGAGCATATTCTGGCGAGACACATACCTATTAAAAGTGACAGCGCTTCAAGGAAATTACAGATGCAGAGCAGCCTGATAGACTCCCAGAAGGGAGATTGTACGGAGATCAGAAACAAACATCTTTGACGTAGCATCCTCTTGAGTGTTTGGGGAGAGGTGGGCCGCAGTCTGTGTGATTCCGCACAGGTCCATTGAGGGGTCCTCTGACTTGCAGTGTAAGGAGTCTGCTGAGGAATCATGGCTCTAGTGATTTGACAGACTGTGTTGCTTGGACCTGTAGGGTCTAAGGTGGATCGAGAGCCGTGATTCATGTGTGTGGGCGTGTGTTTGTGTATGTAAGTGTGTTACTGTGAATTAACCTTGCAATCTTGTGCATGTCAACATGTGCTCTTCTACTGAGTGTCCCTGATACCCCGAGTATATATGATGTTGGTTTTCGGTTTTGATTTAGCCTGTATAGCCTATGCTGACCTTGAACTCTCTACTCAGCCCAGGCTGACCTCAAACTCCTAGTGACCCTCCTGCCTCAACTTCCCCACTGCTGAGATTACAGGCCTGCACCACCATGCCCACTCACAGGACTTGTACTTTTATGAGATCTCACAGCCCCTGAGAAGAGGGCACAGATCTGCATCAGATCCCTTTTGCTTGATAGTGTAATCCCTTCCCACAGAAACGTGAGTCCTATGTGCTAAGCTGCTAGGACCCTTGCTGGCTTTTCAGTTCCTATCCATAGTTGAGCACTTTATTACTTAGTGAGGAAAAATTTGATTCCCAAATCAATCAGAAGGAAAGTTATATTTATACCTGATGCATAGATTAGGTTCCATTAAGCCTCTTTCCCCTCTCGAGTTCCGCAATGTCTTTCTTTCCTGATAATGTGCTCATCAGTTGGCACAGCTGCAGAATAGCCCAAGTGTAAGCGCTGGGGTTGCTTCTGTGTAGGAATAATTAGAAGGGTGACGTAGGTGATAAAGAGCCAGATTTCTTACGGGTACTTTAAACAGGAAATGTGTAGATTCCAAATAAGACTGTAGAAAGACTATTTGAGATTTGTTCTGATAATGTATTTTATCATGATTTGAATTGAATATTAATAAGAAGGAGAAATAGATATCTTAGGATGATTACCTTTATAATAAAGCATTCACTCTGTTTATTATGAAATTCATATGTATCATGTCAGCACAACTTTTTGCCTATATGAAAATGATCTAAAAATAAGGTAGAATGATCTGGGTGTAGTGGTGTACACCTGTGGGCCCAGCTACTCGGGTGATTAAGGCGCAAGGCACTGGAGCCCTGGGTGTTTGAGACCAACCTGGACAACACAAAGAAACAGCACCTTGGGGCATTTTAACTAAATAATAGTAAGGTTAGCCAATAGAAGAGAGGCAATAAAAATAAATAGTTCCGAGGTGTCTTTAGGACCCCTGAGGACTGTAATTGTGAATGGGCATCCAAGAGCATTCTGGAAGAGTAACTCATCGGCAGCAGAAACAAAGAAATGGCAAGTAATTCAGCTAGATCCTGAGTCTGGGGATGGCAGCTTAAATGGAAACATCTCATAAGAGACTACAGAAGAAAGCCATCTTTCTGTCACTGAAATAAAATAAAACGTAAGAGACTTCCTGTAAATAAAAGCCGAGTGGGGAGTCTGCAAACTGGGGAGTTTTTGTTGTCTGTCTGTCTGTTTTTGTCTCTTTTCCTTTCCTCTCGCTCTGTCCAGGGCCAGGGAAGGATAGTAATCAACTGAGGTGACAAAAGAAAGAAAGGGTTGGGCATCCCAGCTCGTGGAGAGGCAGGTGGAGCGCTGTGAGGTCTAGGCCAGTCCAGGATAGTGAGACCTTGTCTCAAAAAAAAAGAAGGAAGCAGGACCGTAATGATTAATACCAGCTGTAAACTTGACAGAATCTAGAGTCACCCAGGAGGGGGTGGTGGCAAGTGTTAGCTGTCCCAGCTTTCATGAGGTGGAGGTAAAAAAAATCACGAGTTTAAGTGAGTTTGAGGCCATCCTGGAGTATGTGAGAGTCTGCCTCAAAGGAAGAAAACTAAGAAGAAGAAAAGAACTAATGACCATTTATGAAACCCAAGGCTGAAATGAGAATGCCTGGCATGCAGGAGACCCTGGTTTGATCTGCAGCACCATACAAATCATATGTGGTTACATGGAGTGGCCCGTCTTACCATGGGAGGGGCCGTGCCCTGGCCAGCAGATTCCAGACTCTTTAAGACAGAGAAAGCAAGCTGAGCACTAGTGTGCCTTCATGGTTCTCTGCTTTCTGACTGGACGGGGTGTGACCAAGCGTGTCAAGCTCCTGACTCCTTGATTTCCCCATGGTAGTCTGTAACCCTGTAACCTGCACTATGAACCAGAATAAACCCTCTCTCTCTGAAGTTGCTCCTGTCAAAGTGTGTTATCACAGCACCAGGGAAAGCAGCCAAGACAGGCTTTGTCCCATTCCTCTTCTCTACTGCATCCCCAGTGTGGTCCCACCATGGTCCCCAGGAACCCGAGAGGACATGGAGTGTCAGGAGAGCAGTCCCCACTCCTGCCCTTTGCACAGACTCCCATGTTGGCTTTACACGGGTGGCTGCAGAGTGAGGTGCATCATTTGTTTTCCCTACATTTTTATGTCATTCTTTTTTTTTTACTAATAATTCCAGATATTTTGCTCTGTACATAATACATTTACCTTGAAATATTTTTAAGATTTAGATTTTTTTATTTATTTTTATTTTTTTTCTTTATTGATATTTATTGAGCTCTACATTTTTCTCTGCTCCCCCCCC
>JAQHUG010000090.1:5967060-5982640 GCA_028555095.1 Dicrostonyx torquatus | reverse complement strand
TATTGGGTCTTGAGGAAGGTTGTTTCCTAATTTTCTAAGAAATCTCCACACTGACATCCAAAGGGGTTGTACCAGCTTGCATTCCCACCAGCAATGCAGAAGTGTTCCCTTTTTCCCACACCCTCTCCAGCATAAGTTGTCATCAGTGTTTTTGATCTTGGCCACTCTTACAGGTGTAAGATGGAATCTCAGAGCTGTTTTGATTTCCATTTCTCTGATGACTAAGGATGTTGAGCATTTCCTTAAGTGTCTTAGCTTTTTTTATTATTGTCAGAGAGCAAGGATGCGAGCACAGCATGAGAATGACCTGAGATGAAGAAGAAAATCAAATCACTTTCTCTTCATGTGTTTTTGCTTCTTTCTCTTTTCCTTGTGCTGGGAATGGAGCTCAGGGTCTCACACATACCGGTAAGCCGGCATGCTTCCATGGAGCTTGGTAGCGTGGGCATTAGTACCATGAAGACCTCAGTGTAGTCTCCCTGTTCAGACTTAATTTTATAGCAGCTTTGTATTTTCTGCCTTTCTGCTTTTTCTTTCTTTCCAGTTTTTTAAATCTTATTTTGTTTTGGTTTGCATTTTGTTTTTCAAGACAGTGTTTCTCTGTGTAGCCCTGGCTGTCCTGGAACACGCTCTGACCTGGCTGGCCTTGAACTCACAGAGATCTGCCTGCCTCTGGCTCCTAAATGCTGGGATTAAAGGCACATATCACCATCACCTGGCTGCTTTCTTTATAATATGGTAGAAGCTGGATTTCATCCACTATTCCACTAAATGTAGTTTTATAAGATATTTAAATTACATATATGTGTCTGTCTGTCTGTGTGTCAGTGATGTGTATGTGGTCCTGTGTGCTCCACGGCATGTATGTGGAGGCCAGAGGACTACTTTGTATTGTCACTTCTCCCCCTTTTATGCTTACATGGGTCCGAGGGATCCAACTCAAGTTGCCAGCATTTGTGGCAAATGCTTTTACCAGCCAAACTGTCATGGCAGCCATCAATGTTGTTTAAATGAAAGGAATTTATGAATTATCTGAACTAGCCTCACCTTTTCAAAATAAGAAAGCCTCAGCAACTTTAATTGGTTTAGATAAAGCAAAGGTACATCTGGGTGTGGTGGCCTGCCCTACTACTGTGTTCCAGACCACCTTGGGCTACAGTGTAAGACCCTGTCTTAAAAGCCAAAATCAAATAAACAAACAGAAAAGAGATAGCAAAGGCTTGCCCTATAGGCTGCCATTTCCCTTCCCCACCTCAGCAGGCAGTGACTAAAAGTTCTGTACTTTTAGTTCTGATTGTCATTCCCTATGGGCTCCATGAGTCCTCTCCAGTGGAGCTCTGTGGGCAGCTAATGCCTGCCACTCTGCATCAATAGAAGGCCTCAATCTTTCTGGCCCATAAAACATAGACCATGAACACAGAACCCAAAAGCCACATCAAGATTTAGTTTAAGAGTCATATTTGATTGCACGCTGCAGAAGCAGGATGAGGAATTAATAAGAATAAAGCAGAGCCTTCCAGTATTGAGCAGGGAACTGGGATGTGAGTACCGTCAAAATAGGCCAAGAATGACTGAGGACCCCAGTTCAGATTCCCAGAACGCAGGTGAAAACCCAGGCAGCCACAGATGTGCCTCTAATCCTGGCATCCAGGAGGCAGAGACAGGACCCAGGGGCAAGGTGACTAGTTAGGTAAGAGACCCTGCACGATGTCAGCTGTGGGTTTATACACATATGTAGACATGTGTGTGCATACTCATGAGTACTATATGTGCACACACAGAAAGGGGGGAAGGAAGGCCATCCAGGAGATGAATTAACATGGAGGAAAGGTGTTTAGCTGTGTAAATTTGGGGTGGCTCTGGCATATTGTTTTAGTTTGCAGAAAATGAACCTGTGTCTCCTGTATTTAATGGCAGAAACCTAAGTGATCGGGTGGGTGAGTTGTCTGTTCAGTTTGTTTGAGACAGGGTCTCATGATGTGACTGAGGCTTGCCTGGTACTTGGGCCCTAGTCTTGACTGGTCTGGAACCCATGATCCCCCTGCTGTAGCCCCAGAGTCTGGGAATCACAGGATTGTGGTTTGCAGTTCAGCTTTGACGCGGGATGTCAAGCTCCTAAGCTCCCAGCTGAGTTCAGCGATGTGGGAGGTCCTTCTGTATATGTGTTGCTTTTATTGGTTAATGAATAAAGCTGCTTTGGCCAATGGCAGGACAGAATATAGCCAGGCTGGAAGAGATAGAGAGCGAGAGTAGGCAGAGTCAAAGAGATGCCATGTAGCTGCTGAAGGAGGCAGGCACCATGTAGTTGCTGAAGGAGGCAGGCACCATGTAGTTGCTGAAGGAGGCAGGCACCATGTAGCTGCCCAAGAAGCAAGAGGCAACAAACCATGAGCCTCATGGTAAAATACAAATAATAAAAATAGGTTAATTTAAGATAGAAGGGCTAGTTAGAAATACGCTTGAGCCAGTGTTATAATTAATATAGTTTCTGTGTGATTATTTGGGTCTGGGAGGCTGGAAAATGAATGAGCAGTCTCCGCTTACAGTTTAGCTCTCGAAACACTAGACTTCTGAATTTGGTTCCTTTGGATACTTTTTTTTTACGGGTTTGTTTTTTGTTTTATTTTGCTTTTTGGGTTTTTGTTGGTTTATTTTTGTGGTTTGTTTTCTTTTGTTTTTCTGTTACATGTTTGATTTCTTTGGCATATTGAGATATTCTTATTCTGTCCTCAGGAAGGTTGACCCTAGCGTGTAAGCCGTTTCCATACAGGTTATCTTACTTTGTTTCCCAAGGATGCAGGCTGTTGTTGACCGACTGTCCAAGTTGCTGAAGCCTGGGGGAATGCTATTATTTCGGGATCTTGGAAGATATGATAATGCTCAGCTTCGTTTTAAGAAAGGTAATAGGAGCTGGAGGGGTGGCCCAGTGGTTCAGTGCTCTTGAAGAAGATGGGAGTTTGGTTCCCAGCACCCACACCAGGCAGCTCACCTATAACTGCAGCTCCAGGGGATCCAGTCCCCTCTCTGGTGTCCTTAGGTCACCCACACACATGTGCATATAGCTATACACAGACACATACTTACATAAATAAAAATAAACTTTTAAAAGGTAGTAGTATATCAGTTCTAAGTTATTTGAATGTATTTTGAGAATATAAAACTATCTCATGTCAAATTATTTTGGTTTATCTTGTTTTTTAAGGAACTATCAAATTTGTCTTCATTATTATTATTTTTTAGGGCGTTGTTTATCTGAAAATTTTTATGTCCGAGGAGATGGTACCAGAGCCTATTTCTTTACAAAAGGTACGCTGCTCTATCACCCAAGGTAAATGAAGAGCTGTGAAACTCTCCTCAGATAATCGCTTGCAGGGAGATCCTCAGACTCTGTGAACACGAGGCCTCAGCGGCGACATTGGCCATCTTCCTGCCCTAGTGCTCATGACGGTTCCACAGAAAAGCGTGCAGATGGTCTCTGCCTCCTAATCTTCTTCCAGTTAAATTCCTTCTAAAGGGCAGCCTGCTTCACTCTTACGCTAAGGTGAAGGTGCAGGGTGCAGTTTGGAGATATTGTTAGCCTGGATATGAAAAGAATTGATACTCTGCCCCAGCCATGGGAGAGAATTGTACTTTTCTAATCTAAAGAAAATTAGTCCAGCACTCGGGAGGCAGAGGCAGGTGGATCTTTGTGAGTTCGAGACCAGCCTGGTCTACAAGAGCTAGTTCCAGCGCAGGCTCCAAAGCCACAGAGAAACCCTGTCTCGAAAAAAACAAAAAAGAAAAAAAGAAAATTAGTTCTCACTAGTCAATTTCTTGACTTAAACAAGTACTTCTGACACACCAAGTGGATTCTGCATACAAGGGTTTCCCCAAACTTAAAGAACCTTGTATAATATGTAATTTTGGGTTGGAAAACGTGAAGGAGACACGTTTCAAAATATTTCCACTCACGATAATCTGCCTGATCTGCTCGCCCTGTAAGCCTGTTCATAATTGCAATATGTGGGGGACATAAGAGAGCCCCACTTGGTTTTTGGGTTTCCTTCACCCAGCTGTGTAGTGCTTCTTGGTATAAACAACTCGAATGAACAGTCCTCCATGGTGTCTTATTGGTCCTTACCTCTCCTCTCCCCTATCACGTGTTAGATCTTTGACAGCTACTTTTGTCTCAAAGGGGAAATCCGCCGCATGTTCTGCGAGGCTGGATTACATGAAAAGCAAAATCTGGTCGATCATCGCTTGCAAGTTAACAGGAAAAAGCAGGTGGCAATGCACCGAGTGTGGGTCCAGGGAAAGTTCCAGAAGCCATTGCCCTGGACTCAGAGGAGCCAAAGTTAGCATGTTCACCCCTTTCTTGTGACTGAGCTGTGTGTCATGGTAAGGTATGAAACCAGGGTGAGATGTTGGCTTCTTTGCAGAGCTGTTGAAAAGAGCATCTGTGGGGCTGGAGAGATGGCTCAGTGGTTAAGAGCATTGCCTGCTCTTCCAAAGGTCCTGAGTTCAATTCCCAGCAACCACATGATGGCTCACAACCATCTGTAATGAGGTCTGGTGCCCTCTTCTGGCCTTCAGGCAGACATGCAGAAAGAATATTGTATACATTATATATATATATATATATATATATATATATATATATGAATGAGCATCTGTGGCCCTGGTGCTCTGCTGTCTGAGCTCTGAGGACATTCTAAGTGCCCAGAAGTGACTTGAAGGATGGCCCACCCTCATTGTTTCAGAACTTAAAACGCGTGTTTGTTTGATTTGTTTCATCTAGCCATGCTCCCTTGAGTTTTATGACTTTGAATTAAATTACTGATATAAGGCATATAGTTTTGGGAAATGTAACCTGTTCAGTTTTTTAGAAGTGGAAAAAGTTGTCTTCTTTATTATTGGGTGTAGTAAAGCACCCCCAAACAGTGGAATCCCTATACTATCTGTCAGTCGTAGCAGGGGAGTAGCACACCTTGTTTTTAGGGAACTTGCAAGCCCAGGATAAAGGTTTATTGTTTTTTGTTTTGTTCAAATATATTTTCTCCAACCCCCCTTTTTATCCCTCTCCCCATACTAATGTCTGAAATACAATTTTAGTTTCTCTTCCTTTCCAGAGATGGGGAAGCATGGCCCCTTGTCAAGTCACTTTCGGGCTCTTCTTAGATGTGCAGATCGCTGAGACACATGTCAATTTTCATGCCAGCTCGACACAATCTAGCCTTGCCTGGGAAGAGTCTCCAGACTGTCAGTTATCTGGGAGTTTGTCTTAATTACATCACCTGATGTGAGCAGAGCTGCCTATGGTGGGCTGGGACCCGGAACCCAGTAAGAGCGGAACCGTTGAGCTGAGCCCTGGCACACCTAGGCTCGTTCTCTCTCTGTTCTTGATTGTGGATGTGACCAGCCACTTCCCGTTCCTGACTGCCCCGTTGTAACCTGCTGGACTCTGATCTGGATTTGTGAGCTAAAATAAACCCATTCTCCCCTAAGTTGCTTTTGTTGGAGTACTTTATTTTACTTTATAGGTATGGTTTTTACCTGAATGTCTGTCTGTGCACCGTGTGCATGCCTAGGGCCTGCAGAGGCCATCAGCATCTCTGCTTGCAGAGGGTGTTTGTTGTGGAATAATCTTTTTGAACACTGTGAAGATGTGTCATTCTGATTGGTTTATTACAAAACCGAATAGCCAATAGCTAGGCAGGATTTTTCAGGCACACAGGATACTGGGAAGAAGAAGGAGGGAGTCGCCAGACAAAGAGGAAGCAGAATGGGCAGTACAGAGTAAAAGTAACCAAGCCACATAAAAGAACATAGATTCAAAGGTATGGGTTGATTTAAGTTATAAGAACTAGTTAGGAACAAGCCTAAGCTAAGGCCGAGCTTTCATAATTAACAATAAGCCTCTGTGTTGTGATTTGGGAGCTCATTGTCAGAATAGAGAAAGCCTCGCTGCAGGCTTTAGATCCTCTGCCCCTGGAGGTGTAGGTGGTTGTGAGCCTGTTGTATGACAGACTTCTCTGGAAGAGGTAGCACACACTCGTCTCCTCACCCCAGAGGGGGAACCTATAACAGAATAAAGTACGGAGACCACCAAAGTCCAACTTAGTGAACTACTGAGTGTTACTGGGGTCACTTACAGAAATATGGGTGAGGGGTTGCTTACCTGACTCAAGGACAGCTGCTCTCCAAAGCCTACCCAGCATGGGTGGTAGCTCACAGAAGGTGGACCTGAAGCACGCTGCACAGCCTGCAGACTGCTCAGCAGATGGAGAGTGTCCTTTCCAGGTGCCTCAGTTGATCTGAACCTCTTCCGGGCAGCTCCACTGGTCTCTGCTTCTTTGAGCCTTGGCCTGTCTTTACTGTTTACTCTTGGAGGGAAGGGCCTAGTGAATCCACTCAGCTTTAGGGACTTCCTGAAGCTATTTTGAGTTGTTTACTTTTTGTCTTAGCTCTTGGATATGGAATGATTCTAGAAGGAACACTACTATGTGACAGAGCTGTCACGTGAGCACTGGGAATCTTCTGGAAGAGCAGCCAGTGATCTTAAACCCTAAGCCATCTCTCTAGGCCCACTGCCAGAGTATTTTATCACAGAATCTAACACATACATTCAAGAAAATTCTCCTAACAATTAGAAATGTATTTGTTCCCTTGCTTCAGAAAGAAAATATGTTGGCTTGCTAATTCCCTTTGTAAAAAAATAGAGTTCCTAGAACAAGTCTCTCATTATGCAGTGCTTGCTGAATATATACATGATGTGTTATCAAACTTTGGGGTCACAACTTGTGCCCCAAGTCAGGACTGGTTACCCATCTTCAGTAAGTCAATTAAAAGAGCCAAAGTAGAGCAGAAAGCAGAAAAAGGAGACTTATTCAGTGTGGACACATTGGGAAGAGGGACAGAGAAATCCAGGAGACCTCCCCAAGTCCAGTCTTTGGGGTTCTGAACTGAGATCACAGTTTAAATCGAGAGCCTACGGCATGCTATCAAAGCAGCGCTGCTCAGGGCTGGTCTCCACCAACTCTGATTGGCCCGAATGCTGCTCAGGGCTGATCTCCACCAGATCTGATTGGCCCGAATGCTGCTCAGGGCTGATCTCCACCAGATCTGATTGGCCCGAATGCTGCTCAGGGCTGGTCTCCACCAGCTCTGATTGGCCCGAATGCTGCTCAGGGCTGATCTCCACCAGATCTGATTGGTCCAAGCGCTGCTCAGGGCTTTTCTCCATGAACTCTGGTCCTAGCACTGCTCAGGGCTGGTCTCGACCAACTCTGATTGGTCCAAGCGCTGCTCAGGGCTGTTCTCCACGAACTCTGATTGATCCTAGCGCTGCTCAGGGCTGGTCTCCACCAGCTCTGATTGGCCCAATGCTGCTCAGGGCTGATCTCCACCAGATCTGATTGGTCCAAGTGCTGCTCAGGGCTTTTCTCCATGAACTCTGGTCCTAGCACTGCTCAGGGCTGGTCTCGACCAACTCTGATTGGTCCAAGCGCTGCTCAGGGCTGTTCTCCACGAACTCTGATTGATCCTAGCGCTGCTCAGGGCTGGTCTCCACGAACTCTGATTGATTCTAGCGCTGCTCAGGGCTGGTCTCCACGAACTCTGATTGATCCTAGCGCTGCTCAGGGCTGGCCTCCATGAACTCTGGTTGAACCTAGGGCTGCTCAGGGCTGGTCTCCACGAACTCTGGTCCAAGCAACGAGCAGATGAGGAGCTTGCCTGGAGGAAATGCACAGTTCTGAAAGCTGTGGTCTGGAAAAATCCAGGTTCAAGGTTTTTTCTTTGCTTACTTGTTTGCTTATGTGAAACACTCTGACTTGTAGCCCAGGCTAGCCTCAACACAGAGCATGATCCTGCTGCCCTCCTCTCCTCAGATTTCCAGATGTGAAACTTTTCAAATCACTTAGAAGTTGGTTTCTCAGAAGAATGTAATGAGTCCATTGGGGATGGTGGGTTCGTCACCCGATAGAAATGAGGATATTCCAAAGATGCGCTTGTGTCTCTCAGTCTGACTATCAGGCTGTTGAAACAGTGAACCTCAGAGAAGTGGGACTTGCCCCAGGAATCTCATGCTGGAGGAAGGAGAGGGCACCAAACGGGGGGGGGGGACGACATGGACACATGACGATTTGTCTACCAGGAAGAGATCAGATTCCACAGTTCTAACACCCTACAGGAAAAGACTGAAGTCCTCACAAGGGTGTGTCAGCACCTGATGGGCCCACACCTTGATGAGACTGCTTAGACATGCCTGTCTTTGGCCCCCTATTTAAATTTCAGACTCATTCTGGAAGATTTAGACCAACTTGGGGTTTCTTAGTGTCTCTGTCCCTCTTCCAATATGGCCACATTGAGTAAATCTTTTTCTGGTTTCCACCTTAATTTGGCTTTTTTTTTTTTTTCTTGAGACAGGGTCTACTCTATAGCCCTGGCTGGACTAGAACTTGCTCTGTAAACTGGCCTCAAACTCACAGAGATGTACCTACCTCTGCCTCCCTAGAGATGAGATTAAAGGCATGCGCCACCACACCCAGCAGCAAGTTTGGTTCTCTTAATTGACTTATTGAGGACAGATGGCCAAACCTGACTTGGGACACAAATTGTAACCCCAAGTTTGATAGCAGGTTGACCCCTTAGTACACCATGGCAGAATAGCTTAATTGATGGTATCCCCGAACACATGGGGTCAGACAAAGTGCCTCAAGGAGCCAGCTTCAGAAAAAGCACTCAGACGTCATCGCATCACACAGTGCAGGTGGCAACTGTCGCCCTTCTGAGGAGAAAGAAGCTGTGGGGGAAAGACGGGAGGAGGTGGGCCTCGGACTCAACCCTGACTCTCTGTTCTCCAAGTGTTCAAATCCCATCAGTCTGTATAGGACATTGGTGAGGGATGAGGCAGAGCTGGGGCAGGTTAGCTTGTGAACAGACTAGAGGATGTGACCTCTAGTCTTGGGACTGGAGCCA
Organism: Dicrostonyx torquatus; assembly: GCA_028555095.1. NCBI lineage: Eukaryota > Metazoa > Chordata > Mammalia > Rodentia > Cricetidae > Dicrostonyx > Dicrostonyx torquatus. The sequence continues at coordinate 5,973,682 of JAQHUG010000090.1, read as the reverse complement.
TTTCAAGTCGGTTGGTTCCCTTCGGTTTCATTCCTGCCATGAAGGTTTACAAACATGTTTAGAGAGATTTGTTGAGGACTTGCCTATGGCATCCAAAGTGGAGTGAGGTCAGCGATCAGTGCGGAGGAAAACCACAGTCCTGGTTTGGGAAGGAATTCGTCGTTGGTGGTAGGTCCTCAGAAGTACAGCCGTCAAGGTTTCTGTTTAAATATGCACACATCAGTAAATGGAAGAGTCAGAATTCGCTCGAGACTCTTAACTCACTTGTATTTCATAATTAAAGTCTACATGTAAAAGCCAAAACCGTCATGGAAGTATTATCTACAACAGGGCAGTTAAGATAAGTCAATGTTGCTATGGGAACCCCAACAGATCTTCTCGTGTCTCCATTTAAAAACCATGGCCCAAGGTGGTTTTTAAAAACAACAGAAGGTAAAATTATTCACACATTCTCACACATGTAAATTGTACTGTCTCTCTCTCGGTTTCTAAATCGCAGATTCAAGCCAGCCTCTTGACTGGCTCAGTAAAATTCAACTTCGTATCTTTCTATAATGTATTACAGCATGTGAGTTAACCTTTAAAAACTTCAAAAATACATCAACCAAATTTGGACTCTGAGACACAAACTGGGCTTTTTTTGGGCTCCCTCCAGCACAGATCTCCTAATCTTTGAACATCCCCACAGTCACCCCACCCCCGCGGTCTTCTGCTTGCCTGATGGGTCCTTTTCCCGCTTAGCCTACCTGCATCAGCCTCCTTTTTCAGGTTTGCTGCCAGACAGAAATGCAGATTTAAGCAGAGAAAGCCAAGGAAAGGGCCTGTTTGGAGTTTTGCCTGTAGATAGCAAGGTGTCACAAGTGTATCTGTTTGGGTATTAGCTTAAAATAGCTGATAACTGCGTAGGATTCTAATTCCCCTACATCCATAAAGTTAGGAACATGGTTAGCAGAGGCTGAGATTTAAAAATCCGTTTCTGAGGGAGCTGCCATTCAGAGAGTCCATTTTCCCCCTAACAGAAAAAGGTATGTTCCTTCGCCTTCTTGCACGAAAGAAACAATGAGACGGATTAAAAGTGCACGCTCTATTTTCTCTGGTTCCAAAAGTCATTTTGGAGCACTGTCCACCTGGGAACGTTGTCCCGTGAGGATCTGTTTGGGAAGGTGGTGAGGAAGTCAAGGTAGGGATTTCTGTCGTTACAGGTTTCCCATTCCCCATGGGGACACTCAGTCGTCATTGACTTCTGCTAACTACTTGTTTGGGTTCCAGCCCGTGAGCACATCCTGATTCGTGCCATTAAGTGCTGGTAAATCATGGCTCCACTCTGGTTGGTGCGTGAAAATTCACCCATATGCAAATAACTGCCTTCCAGGGGACAAAACCCACAGTCATCTGATCCCAACGGCTTCTCTCCCGGAGCTGCTTCACTCTGCTACTCCGGTTGTCTAGCTCAGGAAGATCTAAAGCGGGACTACATCAGCCTTGTTACCTAATTGGTCCTGAGGTTTCTTCTGCTCCTCACGAGGGCAGAGGACTTCACATTTGCATCGCTAATAGACCTCTTTCAAAGCCTCTCCTCCTCCTCCTCCCGCCTGCTGCTAGTCATCAGGAGACTACACGTTGGCGGGGGTACTTTCCCCCCTTGTGAAAGCACACTGTAGATTCGCGAGCACCGACTGCTCGAGGTTTTGTTATGAATAACATCGTTTACAGTCGACCAGACAGCGTGTGCAGCACTCCACAGACACTTCTTCAGTGGTTTTTGAGACGTTGCGAGAGAAAGTACAGTGCCGTGGAAAAAGTGTTGCCCGGAGTCTCCCAGGAAAGCATAGGTTCAGATCCCATTAAACCTCTTCACTACTCTCCAGCCCTGAGTGCTGATTGTGTATACGGTAGGTCCTTATTTGGTTCCCACGAGCCAACGAATTAGCGGTTATCGGGGCCATTTAGCAGATGAGACCGGGGCTCAGAAATGCTAGGTGACTTGCCCGGGATACTAGAACCGGAATTGCCTGACTCCAAAAACCTTGTTCGTGGGCTCATGGGCTGCTGGGAAAGACGCTGGAGAAGAGAGCTCCTGAATCCGCTGCAGAGCTGGTGGGAGTTTGGCTCAGACGACCCTCAAGGTTCTTGCTCATTGGAGATTCAGTCGTTTTGTGAAATAAGTAGGTCGCACTTGTCCTCAGTTATAAAATGGAAAGGAAGGGAGGGAAATGACCCGTGAGGAATGACAAAGCAAAAGGGCCCCAATCGGTTCTCTCCAGCTCTCTGAGTCTGCCCAGCTCCGCTCTTCCCCTCCCCCCAGGCTCGGCCTTGCACTTGGCAGCCCTCCTGGCAGAGAGAGCACACATCGCTTGCATACTCCTCAGTTTAAGTTAAAAGAAACAAAAAATAAAAAAATAAAAATTCCATGCTTCAAGGAAGGGGAAAGGCCCTGAAAACATCTTCAGAGTGATTTGTCCTGTGCTGTAACCTAAAATCTGTGAAATCAGGAGGTGTCAGAAACAAAACATGCGTGAAACATCTTTATTTAAAACATTGTGTGTACATGAATGCCACATTACTGCCAATTCAAACATGAAAAGTGTATCCTTTCTTGGAATATGGTTTGGGATTTGAAAGGCACAAAGGTATCCTGCAAGCTGGCTTTGGCATGCTTGCAGCTATAAATAGAAGTAAAATAAAATAGCACTTGCATCTTCATTTTTAATGAATCTGTATTGTGGCCTCAGAGTTATAGCGGAGAGGAGACGCCAAAATCTGCCTTTCATTTCCATATGCCTTAAATGACAGGGAAGAGGTGTTGAAGACGAAATTACTTTTTCCTATGGGTATGAATCAGCAGCATGCAGCAACACGCAAGTAATAATAGTTCTGCAGGTGAGAGCCCGCAGAGGGCAAGAAAAACAGCAGCAGCCGGAAAAGGCACAAGTGCACCTGCGAAGGGGATGCAGGAGGCCACAGAGCGCAGCTCCCCAGCAAAGGTCTCAAGCACGGAGACCCGTACTCTGGCAAAGCAGACTGGCACGAGATGGATGGAACACATTAAAACCTCCAGATGGTCCAAGTCAGCCCACCCTCAGCTGCCGCTGGAGCTGTCAGAGGCTGGCTACAGGCGCCACGACTTGGCCAAGAGCTTAAAACAACAGCCTTTGATTCCCTGTTGCCTGGGGTTTCACAACCACTTAACCTTTAGTAAGGAACAGCTAGAGCGGCTGTTCTCAATCTGCGGGTCGGGACCTCTTGAGTGTTGGGGGCGGGGGCGGGGGCGGGGGCGGGGAAGAGCAACCTTTTTCACAGGGCTCACCTAAGACCATCAGAAAACACAGTTATTTCCATTGCAATTCGTAACAGCAAAGTTACAGTTATGAAGTAGCAACAGAACTAATTTTATGGTTGGGGTCACCACACTACGAGGAGTTGTACTAAAGGGGTGCAGTAAGAGGAAGGTTGCAAACCACTGAGCTAGAGACACATGAGCATTATATGAAGAGGTAAGGAATCCACACAGGACCTAAAGTAGTCATAGGGTCCAAAGAGCTGTGAACTTGGCATCTCAGTGTTCTGTGCCTCAACTCTGATTTTCTCTACTAGGCAGCTAGTAAGTAGAGCAAGGACCCCCATGTGGGGTGGACGGATGCTTTGCTCTTAGGTGTTCCAAAGCAAACAAGCCTTTGATTGCCCCCCCAACAAGCCCCAGTGTCATCTCTTCTATTTGGACTGACGAGACTGGCATCAGAAAAACGTGAATTGTGTTATAATGATTCCTCAGTGCTGGGTGGTGGCAATGCACGCCTTTGATCCCAGCACTTGGGAGGCAGAGGCAGGCAGATCTCTGTGAGTTCAAGGCCAGCCTGGTCTACAGAGCAAGTTGTAGGACAGCCAGAACTACACAGAGAAACCCTGTCTCGAAAAGCAAAAACAAAAAAACAAACAGAAAATTCCTCAACAATGTTCTCAACCTATTATTCCTTTTGGAGACACTTCCTAGTCCATTACAGAGAAAGAAAGAACGAAAGAAAGAAAGAAATTTTTTCCTCAGTTAATCATTGTATATCAAGTATGATTATTTCAAAACCCACAGTGGGAGGCTGTACACATCCTCCAGGCTTTTAAGGCTTTTTCTCTGGGGAAAACTCTTCTAACCTATGACTTCCTAAGATTAGTGGTGAGACGCTATCGAGGTGAATGTATTAGCTTTGATTTTTTTATTTAATGTTCTTTACTTAGTACAAACAACACCATGCAATTGCTGCCTCGTTTCTCCTGCTTTCTGCCTCCTTCGAGTAATATGTCTCCCTCCCGAGGCCCCTTCTGCCTAACAGAATGGCCCATCCGTAGCTGTGGGTAGCTCCCCGCAGGTGAGAAGAGACCACAGCACACCTGGGCAGCGCTGGGAACTCAGTACGGAAAACTACCTGAGAGAAAATGGCTGAAACCGCCAGCGGAGCACGTGGCACTGAAGCAAGAGAAAAATTCCTGCTTCCAAGAATAATTGCGTCTCTCATTTCTCATAGCTCTGCCTTCACGGGCCTCATTTATTTTAATGCGTACAATCCACTTTGAGTTTCTGAAAGATAGGTTGTTGTTGTTGTTGTTATTATTATTTTTTCCCTTAATCCAAATGAAAGGTAAGATTTGGGGATCCGGGAAGGTGTGTGTGCCTCCCTTCCTCACAGGCATGCGTTCTTAATCAGCCCCTCCTCATTTGCAGCTATCTTTCCTGATAGAATGCTGGGCTCTGGAGATCAGTGAGACATAGCTTCATTATAACCGGCTTGCTTTACTCCGTTTCTTGTCCGCCTTCCCAGCCCCACTCACCCTCCAGGTGCTGCTTTCCCTTGCCAAATAGTGCAAGGAAATTCTTTGCAGATCTTTTATTTGGGGGGAGGGGGTGGGGAAAAAACCAAACCATGGATGCAGACATTCCCATTCCGGGTGCTGCTCATTTCCTCAGTGGCATTTAGAGTCTGGGTCAGCCAGGACCTGGGGGTTCGTTTGCCACCTACAGTGGGGGTAGCGGGGCCGGGGGGAGGGGGGCAGCAGCGCTGTGCTGAAGTGAGGATTAGATTCTGGGCATTCCCTGAGTAGGCAAGCTAACCTTCCCTCATAGGTTTTGTTGGGTTTTTGTTTTTGTTTTTTGTGCTCTTCCAAGTTTAGATGTATAGTCATTTCGTTTTGACATAAAAAGTATACATTTGTATTGTTAATTGACACAGAGTGGTTGAACATACTATTGGCACATACCTTGGCTTTGAGCTTCAGCACGCTCGGCACGTGCTCTGCTTCTACACTGCTCCTCCTGCCCTGGCTTCAGCTCCTTGGAACACATTTGATAGAGCTGTTTGTCCTCCAGGGGATGAGAAGTGGTCGTATGCACAAGGAGGGTCTCAAGAACAAAGCAGGGCCTCTTTGCAGTCTTCCTATAGTCTGTCACCGTGTCCAACTCTTGCAGGAGTCATCCCTGCTCCAACTCTTGCCAGTTGCCTGGCCTGGTGTGGAAACTGGAACATCAAAGATATATGACTGGGGTGATCTCATGGCCCAAGTCCCTGAGTTCATGAAACCTAGTTGATTACGTGGCTGAACGTTTTCTTATTTCCTATACATTTTTAAAACCATTATACTTTTTTCCACTGTGGTCCATTTATATTGAATTTTATTCTAGTCATACAACTGTATTCTGTAACTGTTTACACGTGAATAGAAAGTACTCAGGGTGGGGGGTGGACCTCAGTGGTTAAGAACACTGGTTGTCCTTGCAGAGAACCCAGGTTTGAGTCCCACTACCCACGTGGTGGGTCACAACTATCAGTAACTCCAGTTTCGGGCAATCTGACACCCTCTTCTGACCCCCTTGGGCACCAGGCACACATGTGGTGCACATGCAAGCAAAACCCTCACATAAAATAGAATAAATAAACCTAAAAGAAAGAAAAATAATTAGAAAGGAAGGAAGGAAGGAAGAAAGGAAGGGAGAGAGAGAGAGAGAGAGAGAGAGAGAGAGAGAGAGAGAGAAAGGAAAGTGCTCTGGGTTCAGCATACTTGAGGAATTGCTTTAATAATTACTGTGTTGTTGCCAAAGAGACGTGCTGAAGCCTGTAGTCTCATATTACCACTTAATGATTTTTTTCTATTAGATGTGAGGATGGGAAAGTTGAGTGGAGAATGGGATGGAAGTAGAAAACTGAGCAGCAAATCAGAGGACTCAACTCTATCAATGTTGGGCATTGTCCTCCTTACAGATTTGATCTATAATATATAGTATATGGCAAATATGTACTATATTCAGGGAGATTCAGCCAAAGGCAAAGCTGATAGCATAGGCAAAGTCCAGATGAAGATACATAAGGAGGCCCCTATTAGGGACAGCTACCAGCAGAAGCCAGCAATACATAGTGGGGATGAGGGTGGGTGGCAGGGCCTGGGGGTAGTGGGAGTGGTGGGGGAGAAGGCATGGTCACAGATCAGCTAAATGTTGCTCCAGTAATCCAACGGGAAATGCAAGGTCAGGAAAGATGACAGCAAGAATGGCTCCCAACTGAGTTTCATGGACCTGAACTTTGTGCCTGAGCTTGAAAAAGATCAGAGGAGATGTGACTGAGTGCTGAACTCAGCTCGA